>BQNB010036786.1:35000-49883 GCA_026074375.1 Tanacetum coccineum | reverse complement strand
CAAGTCAAATAAAACATTTTTGGGTACTACTATTAGTACCTTGACCCATCAAAAAGGTATAAAATAGTACAAAACATTTTTTTTTTTCATTATGTTTACAGTATAAAATAATACAAAACATTTTTTTTTTCAAATGCCCAACAAACTGCAACGCTTCAATCTTATTTACTTCAAACAAAATTATATTTTTATTATGTTTTCAAAATGGATTATGTTATCAATACTCACGGGCCCACAAAAAACAGATATCTAGAACCACCACTCCCCTCCTCTCTTTAACCCCTCAGTTAATGGTATAACATAAAAAAATTCAGTTTCTGTTTCATATTTTTTTTACAATTTAACAATTTTGATTTGTCAAACTTTATATCTTTGGTTCCGGACTTTTTGTATCACAGTTTAATAAAAAGTTAAAATGACAAAATATAAAAAGAAATTAGAAAAAACAAAAATAGTTAAAAAAAATCACATCAGATGTAATAACCTACCCCTTTTAAAAGGGAAAATTCTATTTATTCCCCATGGGCAAAGTGAGTTTGTGATAAATGGCCCAACATTTTTTCAATTCCTTAAATGCCATAGAGCGACCAGAACTACCAAAGCTACCGGAGCGACTTAATTAAAAATTATTAAAAGTACATGATATGTAACACATATCCGTTTTATATCAAAATAGACCCTAAAAAGACAAAATTGTGCTTTAAATGCTTGAATATTGCTTGTTTTGTCTTTTTGATTGTGTAGGTACGGATAAAGCAAAAATCACAAAAAAACGGTCAAAACCGGACAAACACGGACACAGGAACGGAAGAGCACGCAAAGAGCCGGGAGAAAGCTATCAAAAGTCAAAAGTGGTCAACTCAAGTCAAACTTTGGTCAACTTAAGTCAAACCACAAAAAGACAAAACTTCAAATATTTCCAAATCAGTCCCTCATTTACAAAAATAATCCCTAAAAACCTAACGGTGTTAACTCTTATAACTAAAAGAGTTAACACCCGTTACTTTCTTATAACACAAACCAAAGTCCAAATCCAACAACCAAAGCCCGAGCCCATTTCTTTTTTATAACCAACACCCGGCCCAAACCCAAAAAGTCAAACAGATTTTTTAACCGTGTCAAACACAAATCAAACGCACCCTCTTATAAGTTAAAAAAGGGCGGGAAAAACAGTTTTTACTGTTCATCTCCTTCCCTAAATTACCACGGGTCAAAAACAAGGGGCAAGTGTAAATTAAGGACGTAGAAGGATAATTCGAAGGATAAAGTACACATTGGCAGGATAAAACGTCACCAAGCTTTTCTATTGGTTAATTTTGGACAAAGGATAACACGGTGGCAAGTAAGAAAGCACACAAGGAGATTGATTTTTATGCTATTTCACTCACAAAAGTAGCACACAAGCTGTCACATCACGGATTGCCACGCTGGCAATCCGTGTGACAAGAATCTAATCCAACGGTGACTAAGGAGTATCCAATGATTGAGATAAACGGATGGATGAGATCAAGAGGAGCGTACAACAGACTCAGGCCCCTAGAAGCTTCCCCTAGCTACTATAAAAAGACTCATTCACTCACACACACGAGGAGAGTTTTTTAGCTTTTAGATTTTTAGATAAATTGTAACTTTAGCTTATTAAGTTTTTAGTTTATAAAATTTCTCTTTCAAGTCAATGTAATTCAGCTCTAATATTTTGTAAAGATTTTTCTAGTTAATGAAATCTAGTTTTCCTTTAATACAATTGTCATAAGCTCTCAATAAGCTCAAGTGTTTGTGTACTGTTTGATAAGCTCATAATAAGCTCTTATTAGCTCTCTTAGTCTCTAAGCTAAAATTGAGCTTAAATAAGCCTTTAACATACTTAAATCTATAAAATCAGTTTAAAACCTTAGATTATTGGACTTTTGAGCTTTTGGAAGGGAAGCTAACAATATAAGAGCTTCCAAGGACTTTTACTGGCTTATTTTAAATAAGCCAGAGCCGTTGATAAGCTCTTTGAGCAAATTTAACCTTTGTTTAGCTAAGGTTGATTGTAAGTGTTCATTTACTTTACTTGCCTTAATTTTCCTAGTCTAAATTTGCTTATCTGCTTATTAGCTTGCTTATTTGTGCTTAATGTCATCTTATGTGCTTATTAGTTTCATTTGATAATCTGTTTTTAGTCTATGTAGCTTAAATTTTTTGTTTTTCTCCTTTTCTCTTATAAAATCATAAAAACCAAAAAATAATAAGCTTAGCTTGTAGATCTTTGATTCTAGTTTAATTGATTATTGGTTTATGTATATCAAGCTTGTTATAAGCTATTTGATATCTGGTACTTAGGCTTTTCTAGCTAGATTTTAAAATCTCAATTTTAAATGGATTGTGCCTTAGTTAAAAGAGTGTTTGGTTTAATAAGGTTTGACCACTTAAAGTCAAATGCAGTTGAGCTCATTGTTTGAATCACTTTCTTAATCATTTTAAAAGATTAGTTAAGTAGTTTTCATAAGTTAGTTTTCAAAATCTAGCAAGTTAAGGTTGATTTTATAATCTGTGCACCAGGGTAGTTTGATTTCAAAAGCTAATATAGAATTTTGGATCCAAGCTTTTGTAAGCTTGGAATTTGCTTGATTAGTGTTCAAAAACTCTTATTGAGTGTGTTTAATGCAGGATTGACCACTAAGGTCACCTGCATATTGGTTTTGACCATTTGGCCAAGTGCATCAGCAGGACCTGCAGAAGTTCCTACTGCAGTCCTTCTTGATCAATTTAGGTTAGCTTAAATAGGTTTTAGCTTCTAAAATTAAGTAGGCTTTTAGATTACACAATATCTAGCTTGTTTACTAGTTAAATTTAGCTTTTAAATTTCTCTAAAATTCCTAAAAAGCCAAAAACAGTAGTAACTAGTAATTAGCTTCTAAATTTAGATTTCTAACTTATAGGATTAGATTTTATGGATTAGAATTATAGCTTATAAGTTGTTTATCTAGTTTTCAAAAGCTCAGCTTCTGTCTTAGCTTATTGTAGATTTTAGCTTAATTGGTTTTTGATTTTTAAGTGCTTTTTCCTGAGTTTGCTGATTTAATCAATAGATTTAGAGGTCTTAAAGTGTTTTCAGTTAAGGTAGCTTATTAAAATTAGCTTCTATATATCATAAGCTTTTCAAAACAGTTGGAATTAATGAAAATGGTCTTAAATTGAATTGTGTGCAAGCAAATAAGTGAAATTTAGCTTTTTAACTCTCAAAAGCTTTGTTTCTGTAAACAGCCTCTTCACAAGCTGTTGGAGAGCTTAATATTGACTTTTAGCTTATAGATGTTTTGTTAAAGTTGTTCAAAATAGCTTAATCTACAACTTTGTTCTTTTGAGTTTTCAAAAATAAAAAAAATAAAAAAGGGTGTATGCCCAGACTTGAACCCGTGACCTCTAACACACAACACCAACGGTCTTACCAGTTTGCTACATTAGCTCATCCGTCATTCATACTTTCCATTTAATTAATAACCACGTTTTAGCCTTAAGCCTTAATAATAAAGCCGTAGCTTTTCAGCTTATTTCCCCAGCTTATTAGATAAGCTGGGGGCTTATTCTTATTTTTCCTTTGTTCTTTGTTACATTTAGGACTTTTCCTGAATTTTTTGTATTTTTCCCTTTATTATATTAATTTCTAGAATTTTTCTTAGGTTTTAACTTTCGAAAATTAATAAAAAATAGAAAAAGTTTTCAGAAAAATACAAAAAAATAGTTTTTAGTTTTAGAAAAATTAGTTCTAGTTTTACATTCATTAAAATCATTTTTACCACTTTTAGATTTTTATTTTCTTTTTTAAGCTTTTAATTTTAAAAATAGGAATTTAATATAAAAAACAGTTAAAAATAGTTTTCTGAGTTTTTATCTTTTCTTAGATTTTTCTAAAGTTAAAAATCATTTTTTAGAATTTTTAGGATTTAATTTACTATTTACTAGGATTTAAATAGATTAAATTAGTTTTAAATTCATAATAAATTCAAAAATAATCAAAAAAAAAATTCCTTTTTCAATTTTTTTTATCTTAACTTAGGTTTAGAAATTTTATTTGCATTTTTAGGAATTAAATTTAGTATAGTTGCTTATTTGTCGCGTTTTACTTGTTCCTGTTAATTGTTTTAGTACATTAATTGCTTTTGTTTGTTTATTTTAATTATTGTTTTTAATTAGTAGTTATAGATAATCAAATCAATCTTTGCGTTTATTCAAATCATTGTCCAAACTAGAACGTGGTTTCAATTTCACGAATCATTGGGGAAACGACCCGGGGATTCATACTTCCCGGTTATAATACGTATTATATCATAAATATATATCTTTTAGAGTGAATTTTCCTCAAGGGAGACTTTGGGAATCTTCTTAATTGCTCTATAGTGATATTATTATATTGGTATTTTATATGTATGAAAACTACTAGATCAATGACCTTTGTCACATGTTATATGAATGTTAAATACATGTTAGAATAGAAGTATAAGTATTATACAAGTGTTGGTTTCTTTATAAAGAGTATATAAAAACTAGTTACATAAAAGGTTTACTTATTAAATTTATAAGCAAATGAAATATGTAGACTTGTTATCATGGACATTTCTTGTACAATCTATGGACTAAGGACCGTAAGTATGTAAGTAAAAAATATAAAAAAATTGTCCATAATAAAAAATAAAATAAACAAAGTTGGTAAAAGAACACCAACAAATAATACCTTCAATTGAGGTATTATCCATTATAAAGATTTGCCCAACTCTAATCAAATATATAAAATCTTAACCCTTTTGTGTCATTTACGAAATACGGCTCACCTTAAAAAGTAAAAAATTTAAGAGCTACCGTGAAGTAAATTTGATTATTTGGTTTAAGTTGTCTTCCGTTATTCGTTAAAATAGTTTGTTTAAATAAAAAAAATAAAAAAAATAAAAAATAAAAAAATTAGTTTAAATTTTCTTTTTCTACTTTGTGCATCCCGCAACCGTAACCGTCAACAACAAGCCCAACCGGCTGTTGTTCAACCATTTCATTTAGAAGAACCTTGTGATAATCCCTCACCCAAGTTCCGATGCTGATAACCGACAATGGCCACAATTGCTCCAAGCACCCACCGAGGGTAACGAGGATGCAATTGTAATACCCTGAAAGTCATGCTAACTTTGAGTTCAAGCCATGGTTTTGATCAATCTTAGTTCACAAACAAGCAGTTTTTCTCGACATGGATAAAGAGGATTCAACATCGCTCACATCCGTTATTTCAAGAAATATTCACTTCAAACAATGAGAATCCCGGATATCCCGAGCACTCAAGTTAAGCTTATGCTTTTTTTTGTTTTCTCATTGAAGGTTCAGCCCGGATTGGTCTAGAAAAATAACCTCTTGATCAATTTTGAAAATGGGAATGATCTTGATTCAAAATTCATTAATCCAATTCTTTCCTCCTTCAAAACGAATAAATCTTCGAACGAAATCACGAGATTTTCAGCAAAGATTTGAACGAATCGTTTTTACGAGGGCGCCTTAGGGGATCGATTTAATGACTTCTTCGAGCAAATGCCCACATCACGGATTTTCTTAATTACATCAGTTTAGATACGTTTTACAATGCTTTGAATGCTAATGATCAAGATTCGTTAAATTTCTGCTAGCAAGGTGGAAACTTTTTGGATAAGATGCCTCGTGAATGCTTGAGAATTATCGAGAGTAAATCCAAGGTTCGTAATTCACGAAACAAGGCAGTCGTTGCTAAAGTGAGTTCGAATTCATCTACTCCCGGAATTTCACCAGATGTTGCTGCTCTTACAACCGAATCCATCCTACTTTAAGAATTTGAAGAAACTATGCTTATCGACAAACAAAGAGCCCAAGCTCCCGCACCCGTAAAAGTGGTCTAGCAGAGTTGTGTAACTTATAGAGGTGCTCATTCTTATAGAAATTGTCTAGCCACCGATGGCAACGTTTATCGAGACAACATTCAAGAGTACGTTTCACAAGCTGCTGCAGCCAATTTTAATCAAGGAAATACCAATTCTAGACCTCCGATGGTTTCAAACCAAATCTGACCTCCTGGTTTTCCTCCGATTCAAAACAATCAAAACCGTTTCAATCAAAATCAAGGAAATAATTTCAACCAAAATCGAGGAACCAATTTCAATCAAAACCGTGGAAATAACTTTTATCAAGGTCAAGTGTATCAACCTCCGACTAGTCAACCACCAGTGTACCAAGCTCAACCCCTATCATAGCATCAATTGAGCGAGCGCGTCAAATGCAAGGTGTTTCCAAAGACCGATTTTGAGAATTAGTGGTCCAACTAGCGAGTGCGAGTGCGAGGTATAGAGAAATATGCAAAATCAAGGCCAAGGTTTACAAAACCAGATGACAAATTTTACAGAATCTTTCTAAGATTCTAAATTCCATACCGCTTGTCATAAAATCAGGTTCTCCTGCCAAAGTAACACAGTTTACTAACCCGAAGGAAAGATTTTAAGGGTATTACTACCAGGGAAAAAGTGGTACTTGCTTATCAAGGACCTACGATTCCTACATCTTCTCCGAAAGTAGTGGAAAACGTAAAATAGAGGTGACAAAGGACACGATTTTTCCTACTAATAACAGAATTACCGAAGACGTCCAACCTCCGGTTGTCCCAGTTAAAAACCAAAATCCAGTTTCTGAGCCAGTTAATGCTCCAGTTAGTGCACCGATGCCTAACCAAAAACCGTCAATTCCTTATCCTTCAAGGCGAAATGATGAGAGGCACCGTGAGAATGCTAATGAACAAAAAGAGAAATTCTACGAAATCTTCAAAGATATGAGTTTCGAAATTAGTTTCATGGATGCTTTGACTCTAAAGGCCCAAAGTTCTTGCTTCAACTCAGAAAGCATCATTAGTGAAATAGACGAAAAGCTTAGTGAAATGGCCATGGAGGAACCTTTGAACGAACATTGCTCAGCGGTCATACTTAACAAGTTACCTAGAAAACTTGGTGACCCCGGCAGATTCCTTATTCCATGTAAATTTCCCGGAATGGATGAGTGCTTAGCCTTGGCCGATCTTGGCGCTAGCATAAATCTCATGCCATTTTCCGTGTGGAAAAAGCTTAACCTTCCAAACCTGACTCCGACATGCATGACACTAGAATTAGCGGACCGTTCAATTTCCCGACCAATCGGTATTGCTAAAGATGTCAACGTTAAAGTTGGTGTATTCCAGTTTCCAGCCGACTTTGTGGTCGTAGATTTTGAACCAGACCCTCGAGTACCTCTAATTCTCGGGAGGTGTTTTCTTAAGACCAGTCGTGCTTTGATAGACGTGTACGAAGGTGAATTAAACCTTTCGAGTAGGAAATGAGGGCCATACTTATAATCTTGATCAAACTTCGAGATACTCGGTTAATTATAATGATATGACGGCGAATCGAATCGACGTTGTTGAATTAGCTTGTGAAGAGTATTCTCAGGAAGTTCTAGGATTTTCAGACGTGATCGCCAGTGGCAATCCCACTCCCTATTATGATCCGATAGTTTCAAATTCTTCTCCGACTCTCACTCCTTTCGGGGATAGTGATTTTCTACTTTTAGAAGAAACTGATGCTTTTCTTGCTCTAGCCGACGATCCAACTTCACCGGAAGTTGATGAATCCTATTATGACCCAGAGGGGGACATTCTTATTCTCGAAGCACTCCTTAACAGTGATCCTTCACCTGCTCCGAACCAAGGAAATTATTTGCCAGAAATCAGAAAGGAACTTAAAATTTGTGAAGCCAAAACTGCCAAAACTTCAATTGATGAACCTCCTGAGGTTGAACTTAAGGACTTACCGCCTCATCTCGAATATGCATTTTTGGAAGACAACAACAAGTTGCCAGTCATAATTGCCAAAGATTTGAGTGTCGATGAAAAGACCGCTCTCATAAAGGTTCTAAAGTCCCGAAAGCAAGCAATTGCTTGGAAACTTTCCGACATTAAGGGTATTAACCCAGAATTTTGTTCTCATAAAATTCTAATGGAAGAGGACTATGAACCAGCGGTCCAACATCAGAGAAGGGTTAATCCAAAGATCCATGATGTCATTAAGAAAGAGGTTGAAAAACTTCTTGACGCTGGATTGATCTACCTAATCTCGGATAGTGCCCTTGGTGTTGCCGAGTTGCACTGTGTGCACACATATAAAGGAAGGGATACCGTAGTGACCTAAGAGAAAATGAGTTAGTACCAACTAGACTTGTAACGGGATGGAGAGTTTGTATTGATTATCGTAAGTTGAACGAAGCCACCCGAAAAGACCACTTCCCTTTGCCGTTTATGGATCAAATGCTTGAGAGACTCGCAGGAAATGAATACTATTGTTTCCTTGATGGTTTCTCGGGTTATTTTCAAATACCAATCGATCTGAAAGATCAGGAAAATACCACATTCACCTGCCCATACGGAACGTTTGCTTATCGCCGCATACCTTTTGGTTTATACAATGCACCAGGCACATTCCAGAGGTGTATGATGGCTATTTTCCATGATATGATTGAAAAGACAATGGAAGTCTTCATGGATGACTTCTCGGTTTTTGGAAATTCTTTTTCTACGTGCCTAACCAATTTAGAAAAAAATGCTTAAACGGTGTGAAGACACTAATTTGGCTCTAAATTGGGAAAAAAGCCATTTTATGGTGAAAGAAGGCATCGTACTTGGACACAAAATTTCAAAGAAAGGAATAGAAGTCGACAAAGCCAAAATAGACGTCATTGCTAAGTTACCTCACCCAACTACCGTCAAGGGTATTAGGAGTTTTCTCGGACATGCAGGTTTTTACCGTAGATTTATCAAGGACTTTTCAAAGATTTCCGACCATGCTCATCTCCATGAAGAAAAACACATCCGTATTATTTTTTCAGAGGAATGCATTCAAGCTTTTCAGACCTTAAAAAAGAAATTAACCGAAGCTCCAATTCTGATTGCTCCTGACTGGGACCAGCCCTTTGAGCTTATGTGCGATGCAAGCGACTATGCCATAGGTGCGGTTCTGGGGCAACGAATTGAGAAGCACTTTAGGCCGATACATTATGCAAGCAAAACAATGACCGAGGCGGAATCGAACTACTCCACTACAGAAAAGGAAATTGTTGGTTGTGGAGTACGCTTTCCAAAAATTCCGTCATACCTCATCATGAATAAAAGCATGTTAATACGGACCATGTCCGCCTTAATACCTTTTTGCCAAAAAGATGCCAAGAGCAAGATTGCTAAGTGGGTTCTCTCCTTCAGAATTCGATTTCAAAGTCTTTGACCGAAATGAGCATGAAAACCTTGCGGCAGAATCATTTTATGCTAACTTGAGAATCCTCATAAGGATGTTTTAGAAAACAAGAGCATTAATGAACATTTTCCTTAAAACTCTTGGAGTTATTTATAGTAAAAAATACCCCATGTTTGCTGACTTTGCAAATTTCCATACGGGGAATTTTTTATCATAAACAAAGGAAGTCAACTCAACAAAAGCAGGAAGGTTTTTTCCAAGGGATGTCAAACATTATTTATGGACGATCCCTATCTTTTTTGAACTTTTGTGGCAGAATCAAAATCATTCGAGACGGTGTGTCATGGCAAGAAGGCTATTGAATATTCTCAAGCTTGTCATGAAGACCACCGGGGGCCCATCATAGTGCCAGATCTCACCTGCTCGGAAAGTTATTTGTTGCGTGGTTTCTATTGGCCCCACAATCTACAAAGATAGCCATGAGTAGTCCAAAAACTGTGACCTCCATATGCCAGCGTCAGGGAAAAATTTCACAACGTGATGAGATGCCACAAAATTCCATCCAAGTGTGTGAAATCTTTGATGTCTGGGGCATAGACTTTATGGGACCATTTCCATCTTCAAGAGGAAATAAATACATCCTCGTAGCTGTTGATTATCTTTCAAAATGGGTCGAAGCCAAGGCGCTCCCCACCAACGATGCTAGGGTTGTAGTTAAGTTTTTAAAATCTCTTTTTGCCCGATTTGGAACACCAAGAGCTATTATCAGCGATCGTGGGACCCATTTCTGTAATGACAAATTTGCTAAAGTAATGTCTAAGTATGGGGTCACTCATCGTCTAGCTACCGCTTATCACCCTCAAACGAGTGGTCAAGTGGAGGTGTCAAATCGCGGTTTGAAACGTATTTTAGAAAGGACGGTTGGAGAAAACCGTGCCTCATGGTCAGACAAATTAGACGATGCTTTGTGGGCATTTCGTACTGCTTTCAAGACACCAATTGGTTGTACGCCTTACAAGCTTGTTTATGGAAAGTCTTGTCATTTACCAATCGAGTTAGAACATAGAGCATACTGGGCTTTAAAACATGCTAACTTCGATCTTAAAACCGCGGGTGATCACCGGAAGCTTCAGCTGAATGAACTTAATGAGCTTCGTGATCAAGCTTATGAGAATTCTTTGATTTATAAAGAGAAGACGAAGAAGCTTCACGAACTCCAAAGATCAAAAACGCATTTTCATTGTTGGTGATCGAGTTTTATTACTCTCACCTCTCGTCTAAAGATATTCTCAGGAAAGCTTAAAACCCGTTGGTCGGGACCTTTCAACACCCTCACTAACGTTTTTCCATACGGAACCAATTGAGATATCCAAACCGAAAGGTCTAAACTTTAAGGTGAATGACAACGTGTGAAAGCATTACTTCGGAGGACTTAACCACGTAAGGGAGTCCAGGATCTCCCACCTCTCCCTAAGGAAGAATGAATTCAGGGAAGAGTCAAGCTATTGACTCGTACCAAAAAACAAAGCGTCGTTCGTGGGAGGCACCCCCATGCTTAAACCATTTACTATTTTTTTCATTCTAGCTCTAATGTAATTTGAGGAGGCTAGAACTCTTCCGTTCTTTGTGTTGTTGTTTGTTACTTGTGATTGTTTGCAGGAATTGATCCCAAATTTTCAAAAGACCTCTCAATGTTTCGGAGTGTTTTAGTCCCCGGTCCCTCTGAGCTTCCCCACCTTTGCTTGCCATTATTTTTGGGGAAACCAATATCCTAAAGATTATATCGACTAAACATTTATCTTTAGCACACTTATAAAACGGCTTAATTTTTGGATACTTTCCTTCACGTTTGAGTTATGGCATTCGACCTTTTTGAATTCTAGTAAATGGGGTTTTTAAGTCTAGGCTAGAAACATTGAGTACAATGTTTTGATTTTAGTAGGGGTAGATATATCTCGATATATCTACCCTACTTTTAACTGTTGTTCTCAAATACCCCGTTTTCCCACCAAAATTTTCAAAAATATGAAAAAAATTTAAATTTTCAAAAATAAAATAAGTGTTTTTGTCACAATTTTGACTTTCTTGCTGGGTAAGAATAAGAGTAAATTTTGACCCGATCGAGCGTGTTGAGCTCTAGCTTGTTCCTTAACTTTTAGGCTCAACGCGTTATCGCGATATTCTGCGAAGAACGAAAAATGATAAAGTTAAGTATGAGTAGGATGCTAAACAAGGATTATTTGGAAATCCTAAGAGCTCATGTATGTAACTTGTTGCTTTTTCTCCCATAAGCTCTTAACCGGATTAATATACGTGCTGTTTTTGGAAATTAAACTTAAATCAACAATTTTTATGTAATATATAGCAAAAATTAGTCTTAGTTCATAAGCATACTTGAATTTTTCAAAAAGAAGTCTTATATATAAAAAAATGATAAAATAATAAAAAATAAATATAATAAAAGCTGTGGGCTGATAAAAGTTTCCTACCTCTTGCCGGCTCACAACCGATGTGGTAGTCTTCTAAAGAAAGCCTATAGTAAGAATAAAAAAAGAAATTTCCACCCCACCGAAAAGAAACTGATAAATAGTTTGCTGCAGTCTTGCCGGCTCACACCATGTAGCAGCTTCTAAAAGGTCGAGGGTTACAATTGCCAAAATAAATGTCTAAATGGTTTTAAATTAAAATTAATAATTGACTTCTTTTGTTAAATCCAAATATGCTTTTGCACTTTGAACTATTCTATTTTATAAAAGCTAAGAATATCCAGGAAACCTGAGAGTTTTGAAACCTAAGGTCCTGAGTCCCCGATACAATCTCTTGGGGGTCAAAAGCCTGGTCACTTAGCCGACAAGGTGGGGGGATGTGCCGAGACGAAAGTCGCTAACATGGGATTGATCCTTATACTTTTAAAACTCAATATTCCTAAGTGAACGTAAAGCATAGTATGGTTTGCAATAAGTTGATCCATGGTTTGAAATTCAAGATTAGCACACGTCACTTAAGATATAATAAATTGTCCCGGGAGTACAAAGTTCACAAGTTGCAAATTAGAGTAGTGTTAGCATCCTTACTGATATTAAGCTGTGATTTTTGTTTAAGCTTGGTTTGGATAAGTAAAATTCGGGAACGATGAATTTTTATTCCTTTTTGGGCATTCTCGGAACGAAAAGCATCTTGTTCTATGATCCAAAAAAAAAAGAATTAGGGGTGTTAATATAACTTGTGATCTCTTAACTCTCTCACACACAAAATCTTGCTACTTTTTTCAAAGGTTATAGTTTGGAGGAAGTTTTTGAGGTAATTTGATTATAAGGCATATAATATTGCGTGAGGACATGCAATCGCTTAGTTTGGGGAATTTTGATATGTGTGAAAACACATATCCATTTTATATCAAAATAGACCCTAAAAAGACGAAATGTACGCGTTAAAAGCTGAAAATATTGCTTGTTTTTTCTTGTGATATGTAAGGTACGGAATAAAAGCAAAAATCACAAGAAAACGGTCAAAATTGGACAAACACGGACACAGGAACGGAAGAGCATGCAAAAAGCAGGGAGAAAGCTTTCAAAAGACAAAAGTCAACTCAAGTCAAAGCCTTAGTCAACCCTTGGTCAAAACTTACAAGATGACAAAACCCAAAATTCCAAAAACAGTCCCTCATAAATCACCAAATTGCAAATTAAACCCTAAACCCTAACGGTCGTTATCTCTTTATAATATAAGAGATAACGTTCGTTATCTATTTATAACCCAAAAACAAATCCAAGCCCCATGTTGCTTATAAACTCGGCCCCAAACCCAAAAGTCCACAGACTTTTTTAAACGCGGGTCAAACACAAATCAAACGCAAGAACACCCACATATAAGTGAAAAAAGTGCGGAGAAACAGTTTATTATTTTACTGGTTCACCTCCTTCCCTAAATTAAACCCATAGGTCCAATAAAAAAGGGCAAATGCAAATTAATGACGTATGAAGGTTAATTCGAAGGATAAAGTAACATTGGGGCCGGATAAAAACGTCACCAAGCTATCTATTGGTTAATTATGGACAAAGGATGACAACGGTGGCCAATAAGAAAGCACACAAAAAAGGGAGATTGATTTTTATGCTATTCACTCACAAAAGTACACACAAGCTGTCACATCACGATTGCCACGCAGGCAATCCGGTGTTAAAGAATCTAATCACGGTGACTAATGGAGTATCCAATGATTAAATAACGATGGATGAGATCAAGAGGAAAACTACAACAGACCAGGCCCCTGAAGCTTTCCCCTTAGCTACTATAAAAGAGACTCATTCCACTCACACACACGGGGGCAAGTTTTTTAGCTTTTTATATTTTTAGATAAATAGGTAACTTTAGCTAATAAGTTTTTAGTTTTATAAAAAATCTCTTTGCAAGTCAAAATAATATCAGCTTTACTAATTTGTAATGATTTTATCTAGTTAAAGAAATCTAGAGTTTTCCTTAAATAAATTTAAAAATTTTTTTGTCCCATAAGCTCTCAATAAGCTCTTTATTAGCTCGCTTAGTCCTCTAAGAAGCTGAAGCTTAAATAATCCTTTAACATACTTAAATCTAATAAAATTATTTTAAAACGCTGGAATTTATAAGACTTTTGGCTTTTGGAAGGAAAGCAAACAAACTGGAAGAGCTTCCAATGACTTTTACTGGCTTATTTTAAATAAGCAAGCTGTTTGATAAGCCTCATTGAGCAAAATGAAACCTTTAGTTTAGCTAAGGTTGAATTGAAGTGATCTATTTACTTTACTTGCCTTAATTTTCCTAGTCTAAATTTGCTTATCTGCTTATTAGCTTGCTTATTTGTGCTTAATGTCATCTTATGTGCTTATTAGTTTCATTTGATAATCTGTTTTAGTCATGTAGGCTTTAGATTTTGATTTTCCTCATTTTGTCTTATAAAAACATAAAAACTAAAAAATAATAAGCTTGAGCTTGGTAGATCTTTGATTCTAGTTTAATTGAATATTGATTTATGTATATCAAACTTGTTCTAAAGCTCATTGATATTGGTACTTAGGCTTTTCAAGCTAGATTTAAATATCTCAATTTAAATGGATTGTGCCTTAATAAAGAGTGTTTGTGTTTAATAAGGATTGACCACTTAAAGTCAAATGCCAATTTGAGCTCATTGTTGAAATCACTTTCTTAATCATTTTAAAAAGAGTAGTTAAGTAGTTTTCATAGTTAGCTTCAAAATCGTAGCAAGTATGAGGTTTGATTTTAAAAATCTGTGTACCAGGGTATTTGATTCAAAAGCTAATGAAAGAATTTTGGATCCAAGCCTATTGTAAGCTTGGAATTTGCGTGATTAGGTTCAAAAACTCTTTATTGAGTGTGTTTTTAATGCAGGATTGACACACTAATTCACCAGCATATTGGTCTTGACTATTTGGCCAAGTGCAATCAGCAAGGACCTGCAGAATTCCTACTTGCATCCATCATGATCAATTTAGTTACTTATAATAGGTTTTAGCTTCTAAAATTAAGTAGGCTTTTAGATTACATATAGGTTAAAATAGATTAAAACTAGCTTTTCAATTTCTAGCTTGTTTATTAGGGTATATTTGCTTTTAAAGTTCATCAAAAATTC
>BQNB010036786.1:0-30000 GCA_026074375.1 Tanacetum coccineum | reverse complement strand
AAATAAAACAATAAAAAAATAAGAAAAGAAAAACATATTTAAAATTATAAAAAACCAATATTCTAAAAAATAAAAAACAAACCTCAAAAATCAAAGAAATAAAAAACTATCAAATAAACAAATAAAAAAATAATCAACAAAAAAAACATCAAAATAAACATAGCCTCATAACGTAAATCAAAAATTAATCAAAAAAAAAAAAAATAAAAAATATATTAAGAAACCTACAACCAACACTCAAAACTTAAACAAACTACAAAAAAATACACAATCATAAAAAAATAAAAAAATTATAATTTAAAAAAATAATATATCAAAAAAAAAATATTCTATAAAACAGAAAATTATAACAGATTCGAAAAAAATAAAAAAACCAAATACATATCAAAAAAAAACGTAAAAAATAAAGAATTATATAATAAACAAAATAAAAAAAATATAAAAAGGAAAATACTATAAAAAAAAAATAACAAATAAATTAAAAAAAAAGAAAAGCAAATAATAAATCAAATAAAAAAATAAAATAAAACAATAAAAAATAAAAACAATTAAAAAGAAAAAAAAATAGAAACCAAAAAAACAAACAAATAAAAAAAAAAAAAGAAAAAAAGAAAATAAGAATATAAAATAAAATAAATAAGAATAAAAAAAAAAAAAATAATAAATAAAGAGATTAAGAAATTAAAAAAATAACTAATACAAAAAAATAAAAAAACAATAAAAAAAATTTTAAAAAAAAAAAAACAAAACAAAATAAAAAAAATATTATTATATAATAAATAAATAAAAAATAAATTAAAAAAAAAACACAAAATAAAAAAAAAAAAAAAAAAAAATAAAAATAAAAAAAAACATGAAATAAAAATCAAAAAAAAATGACAAGTAAAAAAAATTCATAAAATAACATAAGGATAAATTATAAAAAAAAAAATTAATTAAAAAAATAATATTAAAAAAAATTAAAAAATAAAAAAATTAAGTAACATAGACAAAAATAAAAAAGAGCTAAAATAAATAAACAACATAAAAAATCAAAAAAAAAAAAATAAAATATAAATAAAAAAAAAAAAAAAACAAATACAAAAAAAAAAAAAGGAAAAGTAGCAAACAATATAAAAAAAATTACATATAAATAAAAAAAATAAAAAATAAAACAAAAAAAAAACAATACAAAACAAGAAAATAGGAAAAACAAAAACAAAAAACAAATAATACAAATATAACAAAAAATAATAAAAAACAAAACAAGAAACAATTAAAAACAAATAATAAAAAAAAATATAAAAAAAAAAATAATCAAAAAAATTATAAAAAAAAAAAAATAACCCACACCACTCCACCCCACTCCACCAGCCCACGCCCCCCCACCCCCCCAAAAACCCCTCAATCACCTACCCCCACAGCACACCCCCGCAAACACCCCCAACCGCCCCCCCACCCCCCCCCCCCCCCCTCCCCCCACCCCTTCACCCCCACCCACCCAACCCCCCCCCCCCCACACCCCACCCCCCTAACCCACACCCACCCCCCCCCCGCTGCCCTCCCCCCACTGCTCCTCCACACACCCCCCCCACCCCGCCACCCCCCATCCCCCACCCCCCTCACCCCCCCACAACCCCCCCGACCCCCCTCCCCCCCACACCCACCCGCCCGCCCCCCTACCCCCACCCCCACAACCCCCCTCTCCCTCCACACCCCCACCCACCCAACCCCCCCCACATCTCCCAAAAACCACACTCTCCCCACCAACCCCACTCCCGCCGCTCCCAGCACAACCAACCCCCACCCCAATCCCACCCCAACACCCACCACCCCCCACCCTCCGACCTCCCCCTCCACACAACGCACCCCCACCCTCACCCCCCCACACCCCCACGCCTCCAACACACGCCACCTCCCCAACCCCAAACCCCACCCACCCAACTCCCCACCCCCCTCACCCCTCACCCCACCACACCCCCACCCCCCACTCCCACCCCATCCCCCACGCAAACCTCCCAACCCCCCCCAACCCATCCTCACGACCCCCCCCCCACTACCCCCCCCTACCCCTCCCCCCACCCCTCCCCCTCCCCCCACACCCCACACACCCCCCCCCCCCCCCCGACACACACCTAGCCACCTCCCCCCCCCCACTTAACACCCGCACCCCCCCTCCCACCCCCCCACCCCACCCCCCCCACCACCCGACCCGCCCCGGCCCCCAAAAACCCCGCCACCCCCTCAACCCCCTCCCCCTCCCAACCATACCGCCCCCCCCCGCTACCCTCCCCCACACACCCACCAACGCACCCTCCCCCTCCCCACCCCACGACCATCACGACCCCCCCCCCACTCCTCCCCCTCCCCTCGCCCAACCCCACCCACACACACCCACCACACCCCGTCCCCCACGCCCCCCCCCCCACCGCCCCCCACACCCCCCCCACCCCCAAACCCACCCCCACCTCACCCGCGCTCCACCACCCTACCAGTCTCCAGCCACCAACCTCCACCCCCCCCCCCCCCCCCAACCCCAACCGCACCTCCCCCCCCCCACTCTCCCCCTCACCCCACCCCGAACACACCCCCTCCCCCCCCCAAAACCCCCCACCACCCAACCCCCCCCCACCCCCATACACTTCCCCCCCCCATCACCACCACCCCCCCCCTCCCACTCCCCACCCACCGCACCACAACACCACCACACCCTCCCCCGCCCACCACCGTCCACCACACCCACGCCCCCGCACACACCACCCACGCCAAACGCCCCCCCCTAACCCCGCCTCACCCTCCCCCCGCACCCCACCACCATAACCCCCCCCCACCCCCAACCACACCCCCACCACCCCACCCCCCCCGCCCCCACCCCACCCTCCGCCCCTCCCCCGCCCACCCCCCACTACGACCCACCCACCCCACCTCACCAACCACACCAGCTCACCCTCCACACCACCCCAACCGCCTCAACCCCCCACCAACCACCCCCACCACAAAACCCTTAACGCACCCCACCACCCCCACCCCACCACCCCCCCCTCCACCCCCCCCCACAAGCAACCCCCCCCTCCCCCCTCCCACACCACCCCCCCAATCACCCCCCCCGCACCCGCTCACTCCCTCTCCTCCCCCCACCCCACCAAACCACCAACCCCACTCCAACTTCCCCTCCCCCAACACCTCTCCCCTACTCACCCCGCCCCACCCCCACCCTCAACACCCCACCCACCCCTCCCCGCCCCCACCCACCCCCAAACTCCCACGCCCCCCCACCCCCAACCCCTGCCCCCCCACTCCAAACAACGCCTCGCCCCCCGCCACCACCCCCCCAAGCCCCCCACCCCGCCCCCCCCAACCACCACCCCCCACTCAAACCCCCCAACACCAACCCTATCAACACCCCTCCCCCCACACCCCACAAAGCAAACCCGCCCCCCAACCCCCACCCACCGCACCCCCCCATCCCCCACCACACCCCCCCACACTCCCTCCCCCTCCCACCCAACCATACCGCAAAACCCCCAACCGGTACCCAGGCCCCCCCCCCCCCCACCCAGCTGCACCCCCGATTCCCCCACCCCCTCAACCCCCCACCACCAATCCCCTACACCCCACCCCCCCCCAACAACGACACCGCACCCTCCCCCACCCCCCCCCCCCCCTCCCCCCCCCACCCCCAACCCAGCCGCCCCACCACCCTCGCACCCCCCACCACATCACACCGCCACACACACCCCCCCGCCCCCCCCCCACCCCCTCTCCACAGCCCCCCTACACCAAACCCGCACCCTCCAACCCCCCGCACCCCCCGCTACGCAACCCCCAACCCCATAACCCCCCCCCCCCCTCTACAAACCCACAACACAACCCTCCACACCCCCCCCCCCTCCCCCCCCCCCACCCCCACCCCAAGCCCACCCAAAAAATCCCCCTTCCCAGCGCCTCCACCAAACGACTCCCCCCCGCTCTCAACCCCCCCCACCCCTCACCAACCCAACCCCACATCACCGCACCCCCCCCCCCCCCTTCCCGCCCCCCCCCAACCCTCACCCCCCCCAACCCCACCTCCGCAACACCACTCTCACCACCACCCCACCCACGCCCCACCCTCCCCCCCCTCCACCCCCCCCACACAACCCCCCCCAACTCCTGCACACCCCAAACCCCCGCCCCCCCCTCACCCACACCCCTCACCCCCCCCCCCACCAACACCCCCCCACTTCAAACACCCCACCCCAAGCCCCACCCCCACCCTTCCCCCCATCCCCCCAAACCCACCCCCACCCACCCATCAACACGCCCCTCCACACCTCCAACCCCCACCCCCTCACCTCCCCCCCCACTCTGCCTCCAAACCCCATTCCCAACACCTCTCCTCCCCAAGCCCCCACCCCCCCCCCCTCCCCACCACCCAACATCCACCAACCCACCAACCGCCCCCACCCCTCCGACCCTCCCACCCCGCACAAACACTCACACACCCCCTCCCTAACCCCCTCCCCCCACCCCGCCCACACCACCACCCACCAACCCCCCCACCCACACCGATTCGTCATCCTACAGCCCCCGTCCACCTCCGCCGACGCCGCCCCCCACTCCGACCCCACCCCCCCCCCCTCCCCCCCCCCCCACACACCCCCCCCCCGGCCACCCCACCCCCCGCCCACCGGAAGGACGGCACCCTCCCCATCCCCCCCCCGTCAACACCACCACCACCCCCCCGCCTCTACCCCTCCCCCCCCAACCCACCCGACCAACCCCCCCCCGCCCCCTCAACACCCCTCCCCCCCCCCCCCACCCCCACCCCCCCACCCCACCAATCCCCCCCCCCACCCCCTCCCACACCCCCCACACCAACCCCCCCCACCCCACCCCCCCCCCCCCCCCCCACAAACCCCCTTCCTCCCCACCCCCCCCTCCCCCCCCCCCCCGCACCACCCCCTCCACCCCCCACCAACACCCCACGCCCCCCCCCACCGTGCCCCCCCCCCCCTTCCCGCACTCGTCCCCCCCCCCCCATCCACCCCCCCCCCCCCCCCCCCCCCCCCCCCCACCCAACGCCACCCCCGTCCCCGCCCACCCAACACCCCCCCCCTCCACCCCCCCCCTCCCAACCCCCCCCCCCCCCCCCCCCCCCCCACACCACACCCCACCCCATCACCCCTCCCCCCTCCACCCCCACCACCCCAACCCCCCCCGCACCCCTCCACCCACCCCGAACAGCATCGCACCATCATCCCTTCTCCCCCCCAATCCCCCTCCACCACCCCCCCCCACACCCCGCCCCAGCCTCCAATACCCCACCCCCCCACTACACCTCGCCCCCCACCCTCTCCTCCCCCCCAACCCGCCCACCCCAACCCCACCACACCCACCCCCCCCCAACCCCACCCACCCCACCCAAGCCCCCACTACTCCACCAAAACCCACCCCCCCCTCCCTCCCCCACAACCCACCCCTACACCCACTCACCCCCCCCCCCCCCCCCCCTCTCCAACTCCCGCACCCCCTCCCCCCCAACATCCCACCCCATACTCAAGCACTCTCCCCCACTCTACCCCCCATCAACCCCCCCAACCCAACTCCCCCACCCCCACACACCCGTCCCCCACCCCCCCCCCCCCCCCCTACACCCATCACACCCACCCCCACCACATCAACCCCCCACCCCCACGTCAATCCCACTCCCACCACACGCCACCCCCCACCCCCCCCCCCTCACCCACCCCAGCTCCCCCCCCCCACCCACCCCAACAACCCCCACACCCCCCAACCCCCCAAAACTGCCCACCCACACCCCCCCCACCCCCCCCACACCCTCACGCAACACGCCGATCCCTCCCACCCCCCCCCTTCACCCCCCCACCCCCAAACCCCCAAGCCCCACTCCATCCCACCCTCACAAACCCCAACCTTCCCCCCCCCCTCCCCCCCCCCCTCACCCCCCCACGCAACCCACCCCACCCTCACCCCCCCCTCCCCCTCACCACCACCACCCCCCCCCTACCCCGTCACACCCCCACCACCACCACCTCCCCCCCCCACACCCTCCCCCCCCCACCCGCCACCCCCCCCAACAAAACCACCCACCTCCCATACCACCACCCCCACAACACCCCCCACCCCCCCTCCCACCCCCACACCAACCCTCCCCCCCCCCCCCCCCACCCCCCACCACCCCCCTCCCCCCCCCCACCCCAACTCCCTACCGCCCACCCCCCTCCACCCCCCCACCCATCACCCCCTCCCCCCCCACCCCCCATCCCCCCACCCCACCACCCCACCCCCCCCCCCCCCAGACCCTAGCCCACAACAACACCCTCCCCCGTCCACCCTCCCCTCCCCCCCACCCGCCACCTCCCACCCTCCCCCATACCACACCCCACCCTCACCCCCGTCACCTGCCACCCCACCCACCCCCACCCAGAACAACCACCCCCCCCCAACTCACCATCCCCCCACCCCCCCCCCCCCCCCCCCACCCACCCCCACACCCCCCCCCACCAACCCCACCCATCCCCCTCCCCCCCCCTCCACCCGCCCCCCACTCCCTCCCCCACACTCCCCATCCACCGTCCCCCAGACCCCCCACCTCCCCCCAAGCACGCCCCCCCCCCCACTTCCCTCCCCCACGTCCCACCCTCCCCCCACCCCACTCCCCCCCCCAACCCCCCCCCCTCCCCATCCAACCCCCCAACACCCCCAACCCCCCTTACCCCCACCCCCCCCCCCACACCCCAGCACACCAACCCACACCTCACAACCGCCGTCCACTCCCCCCCCCCCCCCCACCCCCCCCCAGCAAAACACCAACCCCACCCACCCACAACCCACCAAACCCTGACCCCCCCCCCCCCGCCCCCCCCACCCCCCACAACCCCCCTCTCCCACACCCGCACCCCACCCCCCCCCCACCACCACCCCTCCTTCCCCCCCTCACCCCCCACCAACCCCCACCCACCCCACCCCCCACCATCCCCACACCCCCCCCAACCGCGCCCCTCGACACCCCACCCGCCCCCCACTACCCCCACCACCCCCACCCTTCCAACGCACCCCCCCTCCCCTCCCCACCCTCCCCCCACACCACACCCCCCCCCTTCCACCCACCCCCCACCCCCCCCCCGCCCCCCCCCACCCCCCCATCCCCTCCCCCCACTACACCCCCCACCCCCCCCCACCAACCACCGGTCCCTTCCCAACAAAAACCCCGGCAGCCCCCACTCACCCCCCCGCCCCTCACCATTACCCTCCTCACCCCCTCCCCAAGCCCCCCACCCCACCCACCACACCCACACCCACCAAAAAACACCTCGCAACACACCCCCCCCCACCCTCCCCACCACCCCGACCTCCCCACCCCCCCCAACCCCACCCCCCCACCCCAACCAGACAAACCCCCACCGCCTCCCAAACACCCCTCACCCCCCCACCCAAACACCCCTCCCCAAAGCCCCCAACCGTCCCCCCCAAACCCCACCCCCCCACCCCCCACCCCCCCCCCCCACCCCAAAAAACCTCCCAAACCCCCCCCACCCCCCCCCCCCCACCTACCCACCCCCCAACTCCCACCCCCACCCCCCCCCCCCCCCCCAACCAACACCCGATCCCCCACTCAACCCACGCCCCACCCCTCCCCTATCCACCCCCACACCCGCCCGGCCCCCCCACCCTCCCCCCTAACCCCAACACCCCCTCCCCCACCCCCATCAAACCTCCCTACCCCCCACACACCAACACCCGCAACACCCCCCCTACCCCCCCACACCCCACCCCACCCCCCCCCCCGTCCCCGCCCCCACAACCCCCCCACCCCACACCCCCCTCCCCCACCCCACACACCCCACCCCCCCCGCCCCCCAACCCAGACCAACCCCCATTGCATACACCCACCCCCCCCACCCACCCAACCCACGCCCCCCCCCACTCCCCATCCTCCCACCCCCCCACCCCCCAACTCCCCTCACCAACCGCCAAAATCCCTCCCCCCCCCCCCCCCCCCCCCCCTCCCACCCCCACCCCTCCAAACCCCCCCCCCCCGCCCCCACGCACCCACCCCTCCCCACCCACCCACCCCCCACCCCCCCCCCCCACGGCCCCCACACCCCCACCCCCCCGCCCACCCATTCACCCAACAACAACAACCATCCCCACCCCACACCACCCAACCCCACCCACCCCACTACCCCCCTCCCCCACCCATCCCCCAACCCCCGCCCACCACACCACCCCCCACCCACCCCCCCCGTCAACACCCCCCCCCCACCCCTCCCACACCCGCCCCCCCACACGACCCCCACTCCCGCCCCCCAACATCCCACGCCACAACACCCCGCCCCAACCCCACCCCGCCCGCCCCCCCAACCCCCCCCCGCCCCCATCACCCCCCACTCCCCCACCCCTTCCCCCCCCCCAGACCACCCCCCCAACCCCCCCCACCCCTCCCACTAACCCACACCCCCCTCACCCCATCACCCCTCTCAACGCCCCACCCATCCCCTCCCCCCCCCCTCCCCCCCCCCCCCCCCCCCACCCCCCCCCCCGCCATCACGCCAAAACCCACCCACCCACCCCCCCACACCCCCACGCCACCCCGGCCAACCCCCCAATCCCCCCACCCCACCATCCCCCTCCAAACTCCCCCCCCTTCCACCACCATCCAAGCCCACCCCCCACCACACCCCCCCCGCGCCCGCTCCCCCCTGCTGCCCCCACACGCCCCCCCAAACCACCCGCCCACTACCCACCACCCCCCCCACCAACCCCACCCACCCCCCACACCGCCCGCCACCACTCACACTCCCCCCCCACGTTCCAACACCCTCCCACCCCACCCACCACAACCCCGTCCCCACCCCCTCCCCCGCCCACCCCCCACCACACCACATCGCCCCCACCCCCCACCCCACCCCCCTCCACCACCCCCCACCAACCCTCCTCCACCCACCCACCACCAACCCCACCCCCACCCCCCCCGCCCACCCCACACCACACACCCCCCCCACCACCACCCCCTCCCCCCCCAAACACACCAAAACAACCCCACCCCCACCTCCCCCCAACCACAACCCCCCCCCCCCCCCCCGCCCCCCCCCCCCCCCACTCCCCACTCCCCCCCTCCCTCACCCCTCCAGCACGTCCTCCCCCCCCCCGCCACCACACCCCCCCCCCGCTCCACCACCCACTCCCCCCAACACCCACCCCACCCCACCCCCCACCCCCCCGCAGCCCTCACAGCCCCCCCCACGCACCACCCCCCCAGCGCAGCCCCACTCCCCCCCCCACCGTCCCACACCCCCCCCACCCACCCATCCACCACCCTCCACAACCCCCCACCGCCTAACCCCCCCTCCCTTCTTACCCAACCCCACCCCACACCCAACCCAACCCTCCCACCCCCCACCACCCCACGCCTCCCCCTCCCCACACCCCCCCCCCACACCCCCCCCCCCCCCCACAAACGCCTCACACTCCCACCCTCCCCCAATCCACTCCCCCTCCCCACTCCCCACAAACGCCCCTCCCCCCAGCCCCCCCAACCCACCACCCTCCCCACTCCCCACACCCCCCTTCCCCCGCCACCCTCCCTACCACCCCCGACCACCCCCACCAAGACGCGAACCACACAACCACCCACCCCACCCACCACCCCCCCCCCCATCCCCGCTCACCAACAGCCCCCCTCCTCACCCCCCCCCCCCCCCCCACCACACCCCACGCCCCACACCCCCACCCCCCCACGCATCCCCCCTCCACCCCACACCACCTCAACCCCCGCCCGACCCCCACCCACCCTCCCGCCACCCCTCCCCCACGCCACACCCACAACCCGCCCACCACACCAAACTCCCCCCACCCACTCCCCTCCACCCACCCCCACCCAGCCCACCCCAAACCCACCCCCGCAACCCCCTCACCACCCCCCCCCCTCACCCATCACCCCCACCAACCCTGCCCCAAAACCCCGCCACCCGCTCCACCCCTCCACCCCCCCCCCACCACCCTCCCCACCCCCAAAACCCTACCGCTCCACGTATCCTCCCCCCTCCCCATCCCCGCCAACCACCGACCCCGTGCTGCAACCCCCCCCACTCACCAAACCCTCTCCCACCCTCCCCCCACCCCCCCCCCACCCCCGCTCCCCCCCTCACCCCACACCCCCACCCAGCCCCCACCCCCTCCCCCCACCCCCCCTCCCACCACCACACCCCCCCTCCCCCATCCCCCCGCACCCCCCACCCCCCTCTCACACGCCCCCCGCTCCCCACCGCCCCCCCCCACCCCCCTCCTACACCCCGCCCCCCCCTCCCACCCGCCACCCCAAAAAACCCCCCACCCCCCACCCGCACCAGCAACCACCCCACCGCCCCACCCCCCCAACCCCCACCCACCACCCAACGCACCCCCCACCCACCCCCCAATCCCTCCCCACACCCCACCACCCACCGCCCCCCCCTCCACACCACCCCCCACCCTCTCCCCCCCCACCCACCACCCCACCCCGCACCCCCCCCAACCACCAACCCACTCTGAAACGCCACATCCCCCACCCGCCCCCGCTAACCCCCAACCCCCCCCCACCCACCCCCCCCCCACACCCACCCCCAACCTAACCCCCCCCCCCCCCCCCACCCCACCCACCCACCCCCCCCCCCCCCCCCCCAACTACTCCAACCCCCAAATCCCCCCCCCTCCAACAAACCCCGCCCCAACCGCGCCGATCCCCCTCACGCCCCGCCCACCGTCCCCCCAACCCCCCAGCTTCCCCCAACCACCCCCCCCACAAACCAACCCCCACCCCGCATCCCACCCGCACCCACCCTGGCCCCCCCACATCAACAACACCCCCCCCACACACGACACCCCCCCCCACACTAACCACAACACCAACCCACACCCCACCCGCCCACCCACACCATCCACCAGCCCACACCAACCCACCCCCGCACCCACCCCCCCACCCCGCCCCCCCCACCTCACAAACACCCCCCCCCAACCCAGCGCCCCACCCAAACCCTACCCCACCCACACCAACACACCCCCACACGCCGATTACACCCCCCCAAGAACCCCAACCCCACGCCCCCGCCCAGAACCACAACCAAACCCCCCCACACCCCCTCCCCCACCCCACCCACACCTCCCCACCCCACAACCCCCCACACCCCTCCGCAACCCCCTCCCCCAACCCACCCCACGAACCCCTCAACGCACCCCCACACCCCCCCCCCCCCTCACCCCCCGACCACCCCACGCCACTCCCCCACCATCCCACCACAACACCCACCCCCCTCCCCCCACCCCCCCCCCATTTTATTTAATTATACCCCCCCCTCCCCCCCCCCCCCCACGCTAACCACCCCTCCCCACACCCCCCAACCACAACCCCCCCCCCCCACCTCCAACAACCCCACCCCCCACCCACCCACACACCCCACCCCCCCCACACCCCCCCCCGCTCCCCTCCACCCCACCCATAACCCCCACCCCCCCCCAACCCCCCCAACTCACCCATCATCGCCCCCCCCCCCCATCCCCCCCAAAAAACCTCCACCAGCCCCCACCCCTCCCCTACCCACACCCACACACACCCCACCCCCACTCCACCTCCCCCCCCCACCACCCCCCCACCCCACTCACACTACCCACACCCCTCCCCCCCATCCCCCCAACCACCCCCAACAACACTACCACCACCCCCCACCCCCCGCAACGACCCCACCCCGTCCGCCACACCCCGCCCCCCTCCCCCCCCCCACCCCCAAACCAACTCTCACCCGCATACCTCTTCCACAGCACCAACAAATACCCCCCCCCACAATCCCTCCCCCCCCCCCAACCTCACCCACACTCACCCACCCCCGTCCCCCCCCCACCACCCCCTCCCTCCAAACCCCTCCACGCCCCCCACCCACCCACACCCCCCCACAACCGCCACCCGCTCACCACTATGCTAACACCCCCCGCGCCCCCCCAGCCCACGCCCCCCCGCCCATCCCCCGAACACTGCAACCCCGACCCCAACCCCACACACCCTACCTCCTACCCCTTTACACCCCCACCCCTCATCCAACCCACCCCCCCCCCCACTCCGCCCCCCACCCCCCCAGCTCCACCCCCCCACACCCCCCCAACCACCACGGCTACCCCCCACCCCACACCCACACCCCCCACCCAAAAAACACCACCCCCCACTTAAACACCCCCCCCCCACAACAACCACCCCCCCCCATCACACCCCCACACCACCCCCACAAACACTACCCTCCCCCCCCCACACCCCACACCCATACCCAGAACCCCCCGCAACCCCAAAACACCCCCCCCCCCCATCCCACCGCGCCCCCCCCCCCACCCAACCCGACAAAACCACGCAACTACCCCCACCCCACCACCCCCCCCAAACCCACCAAACCGAACCCCTCCCCCACTCCCACCCCGAACCACACTACACCCCCCCCTCACCCACCCCTCCCCTCCCCCCCCAAACCCCCCATACCACCCCCTCCCACCCGCCACGCACCACCCCACCAACACCTCCCAACCCTCACCCCCCCCCACCCCCTCCCCCCCCCACCCCCCACTCCACTCCTCAGCCCCCCCTCCCACTCACCCCCCCCCCCCCCCCCACCCACGGACCCCCCCCTCCACCTCCTGTCCCACGCCACCCCCCACGCCCACCCTACCCCCCACCAAACCCCAACAACCCCCCACCCACCCCCCCCGCCCTTCCGCTCCTCCCACCCACCCCCCCCCCCACCCCACCCCACCCCCCCCACCCCCCACACCACCCCACCCCCCCACCCCCCCTCTCCCAACACACCCCGCCCCCCCCTCCCCGCGCCCTCACCGCCCCCCGACCCCACCCACACTCCCCGCCCCGCTCCCACCTCTCCCACCCCCCCCACCCACCCCCCCCCAACCCACTCACCATCCACCCCCCCCACAACCCCCGCCCCCACACCCCAGACCAGCCCCACCGCAGCACCACCCCCCCACCAACCCACTCACTCCCTCCCCCCCGCACCCCCCACGCCCCACCCAAACCCCGCTCGGCCCCATCCACTGCCTCACCACCCCCCCACCCATACACCGCACCCCCACCCCACCCACCCCCCCCCAACCCCCACCCCCCCCCACTCCCTTAACCACCCGGCACACCGACCCCCCACCCCAACAACACCCAAACCCACCCCACACCCCCCCACCCAAATCCCCACCCCTCCACACCCCTAGCCTCCCCCTCGCCCCTCACCCCCCCCCACCTAACCCCACCCCCCCCCACCCCCCCCCCCCGCCACCCCACCACACCCACCCCCGCACCCCACACTCCCCCTCACCCAACCCTCGCCCAACCCACCACCCACCCCCCACCGCCCCACCCCGCCCCCACCCCCAACCCCAACCCCCCCCCATCCGCCAACCCCACCACCTCACCCACCCCCCTCCCCCCCGACACCAAACCTCCCCACCCGCCCCCCCCCACCCCACCCCTCCAGCCCCCCTACATCTCACACCCCCCAACCCCCCCCACCCCCCAAACCAACCCCTCCGCCACCGCCACACCCTTCCCACTCAACCGCCCCCCCACCACCAACCTACTCCCACACACCGCCCCACTACCCCCACCCCACTCAGCCTCACCCCGCCGCACCACCCCTCACCCCCCCCCCCCCCCCTACCCCCACCCCCCAACCCACCCACCACCCACCCCCCCCCCCACCCCCCCGCCCACTACCCCAACACCCCACACCCACACCCCCCCCACACCCTGCACACCGACACCCCCCAACCAACGCCCCCAAACTCACCACCACACCGACAACCTACACTTACCCCTTGCCTCCATCACCCCCCTGGACGACCGTACCCCACCCGCCGAATAGCCCAAGCGCCCCCTACGCCACTCGAAAACTGCACTGCAACAAGCAACGCCATCTCTCCCCCTCTATATACGCTTCTTCTAATACTCCACCCACCCGCCCCACACCAAAGCCCGCAAAACCCCCCTATACCAATACCCCGGGCCCCACACCGCGCCTGCCCCCACCGCCCCCCCCACTACACTTATCCCACCTCCCCCAGAGCCCACCACAATTTACTCCCCCCACCAACACTGCCCCCCGTCCCCAGATAAAACCGCCCCCAGTCACCCCAATAAAAAAAGTCTAACATGTAAGCCTTATAACAACTGCCCTACCACCTCAAAAACCACTCCATACCCACCACACCCCACAGCCCCAGTCCCGTCCTCCCCCCTATGCCCCCCTACAAAAAACCCAAAAGCCCCGACAACCCACCCCACCCCCCAAAGCACCCACAAATAACCAAAAAAACACCCACACCACCACTAGTATCCCCCAACCCCAACCACGCAACCCCCAGCACCAACCCCTCACCCCGAGTTAGCCCCAGCAAAATACAGCAGTACACCCACACCGAAAAACATCTCCTCACCCCCCCACTTAAAAAAGCCAATACACCATTTTTTTGTATTTTTTTTACTTTTTTCTATTTTTTATTGATTTTTCAATTTTTAAACCTACGAAAAATCCTAAGAAATTATAAAATAAAGGGAAAAATTTGGAAAATTCAAGAAAAGTGAAAAATGTAACAAAGATCCTAGGAAAAATATAACCAAGTCCCCAACTTAAAGAATAAGCTCTAAATAAGCTTGTATAAGCTACGGCTTATAAAATAAAAAGGAAATGAAAAAGTCTACTAGTATTAAATGTGGGGAGAATAGATTGGATGAGCTATTGTAGCATGGTGTTAAAACGTGTGTGTTGTGTGTGGGAGGTCGTGGGTTCTAGTCTGGCAAAACACCCCTTTTTGCAATTTTTTATTTTTTACTTTTTTACAAAAACTAAATACCCAAACTTATTAAAAACCTATTTTTAAGCAACTTTAAAACTGAACTTTTGGTCTGAAAATGAAAAATAAGCTCTGAAACAGCTTATGAATAAGCTGTCCACAGAAACTAAGGGTTTGAGCTTAAAAAGCTTTGTTGACACTTAAAAGCTTGCACAAGCTTAAATATAAGCTCATTTTGAAAACCAAAAGTTGTTCTGAGAAGCTAATGATGTGTACTATCTAAAACTAATAAGCTACTTAACCTATGAATACTAAAAGCTAACTGAATTGATCAATCAATTTGGCAAACTCAGGTTTAAGCACAAAAATCTCAAAGGAACATTAAGCTTAATTGCTCAATAAGCCAAATCAGGAGCTGAGCTTAATAGAACTTAACAATCAACTAAAGAACTATGAAATTCAATTATAAAATCAACTACTATAAGCTAGAAATTAAAAATTAAAAGCTAAGATTTAAAACTGCTGTTTTTGGATTTTTCAGGTTTTTATGATAACTTTAAAGCTAAATGCAAACTATAATTAAGCTAGAAAATGGTAAACTAGTTCTAATCTATATTAAGCTACTAGAAAACTTTAATCTTACTGAATTAATAAACCTAAATCCTACTTAAGCTATTCTAAATGATAATAAAAAGACAGTAGTCCTATCTGTTGTTGGTTATGCTGATGCAAGTGGCAAGGCACAAAACTCTATGATGCAGGTTACCAAAAGGGTAAACCTGCACTTATACACTCTACTTGAGTATGGTAAAACTCAAAACAAACAATAACCAAGCTTATTAAGCTTGGTTCAAAACTTTAGCAAGCAAATTTCAAGAGACAAAATGCCCTGGTGCTGACATAAGAAATTAAGCTACAAAATCATTAAAAGCTCAAACTAACTTAGGGATTTTATTCAAAACCTATTTATTGATGAAATCTCAGCTGACCAAAGTGAACTTCCAAAATTTCTTTGACTTTTAATAGTCAATTAAGACTATGCCAAACACTCCTTATAGTATTTGACAGAATTGATCAAGGCTTATGAAATGAAATCTAATGATCTAGTTCTCTTTACCAGATAACCAACAGCTTTTAACAGGCTTAACAAACATTTTTCATTACTCACATAAGCTATATTTAAGAATCTAAGCTAAACTACTTATTTTTGGCTTTTTATGGTTTTATGACAAGAATGGAAACTACTATGATCAATACTATACTAACTAAAAACAGATAATTAAAGATGCAAAATAAGATTAAACTAAACTCAAATAAGCAACTAAGAATCAAATAAGCACAAATGATAAGCTAATAAGCAGATAAGCAAGATTTAAGCTAGGAATCTAAAAACATAAAAGTAAAAGAGAGACTTACTTGAGCCTTAGCTTAACAAAGGCATAAATGGCTCATAGAGCTTATCTACTAGCTCTGGCTTATTTACAATAAGCCAGTAATAGTCCATGGGAGTCCTTCCATATTTGACTCCCCTTCCATAAGCTTATAATCCAAATAAGACAAGGTAGGTAGTTGATTCTGATTTTAGATGTTTAGGTATGATTAGGACTGGCTTAAGCTCAAATCATGAGCTTATAGACTCATGAGAGCTGTAACTGAGCTTATGAGGGCTTGTGACATAGTAGCTTATAGGTTAAAAAGGGAAAATGAGAGCTTATGAGTAAATTTAAAAGTGCTTATGACAAAATAGAACTGAATTTCATTAATTGAACTTGATTACATTACTTAAAAAGGGAAATTACAAAAGCTGAGAGTAAAATTACATAAGCTAAAAATAAAAGTTTAAGCTAAAAACTAAAAGCTACTAAAAAAACTAGGTATCCGTGTGTGTGATAGTGAGGGCTTTTTATAGCCAGTCCTTGAACCTTCTAGGTCTTTGCTTGTATCCCACGCTCCATTTAATCATCACCATCCATTTTCCCAATGATTGGATCAATAATCTCATCCGTTAGATCAAATTATACTCACACGGATTGCCAAGCTATCATTCTTTTGATGTGACAGCTTGTGCTAGTTGTGTGAGTGATAATAGAGTAAAAACCCGTTACTCCTTGTGCTTTCTTCATAGCCACGTGGCGCCCTTGCTTTAGTTAGCCAATAGAAGCTCTTGAGATTACTGATTTGACCCTGCCATCATGATATAGACCACTTGAATTGTCTTCCGTACCCTCCAATTTGGAAAAGCCCTTTGATTTGACAGCGTGGTGAAACGGGGAAGAAGGTGAATAGTAAAACCATTTTTCGTGCCAGTTTTAACTTAAAACGGGTAAATAGGATTTAAACTTTGAGAAATTGGCAACAACGATCCATTTCTTTTGTTTTATAAAAGTTCTAGTGTAAAACAACTTTGGTAAATAGCAGAAATGGTCCTTGTGGTTTTAATAAAATGGTAATAGGCTAGGGTTTGGGCTTATGTCTAGGGCTTTTTGGATCCGGGTAAGGTATTGAAAGATTTAGGGCCCATTAAGAGCCCAAGGACCATTTGTGTAATTTCTGAAAACTTGAGTGACTAAAGTGGTAACTTTTGAGGCTTTGTCCTTTTGTGGGTTGACTTCTGTTGACCAAGGTTGACTGGAGGTTGACCACATCTTTGACTTTTTGACTTTTCCTGGCTTTGGCTTTGCATCTCTGGCTTCTTTTGTGCTCTTCCGTTTCTCGTGTTCGTATTTGCCCGTTTTTGACTGTTTTCTTGTGATTATTGATATATCCGTACATGCACACACAAAACACAAAACAAGCATATTTTTGCCATTTTTAGTCTGTTTTGGGTTTAATTGGGCTATTTTAGGTATAAACGGATATGTGTATTTTACACATATCAAGCTTATTATGTAGCTTATTTTCAATGTAATTTTCAGTTTTCTTTATATAAATGTAATTTTCTTTTAAACTTGTAATCAGTAATCTTTTATCAATAAAATTGTTTTATTGTCATTTAAGCTTAATGTGTTTCATAGTTTTACTTAAAAGTGTAATAAGCTCATAATTGATCTTCATAGCTCAACAAGTTGTCATAAGCTTAATAGAACAAAAGTTTCCCCTAAAATTACCACAACTTATATAAGGATGATGAACCAAACAAGGAAGGGTTCATAGACTTTACTGGCTTATTTTCAATAAGCCAGAGCTTGTAGACTTAAGCTCTTTTTTTTAGCAATAATCCCTGTTTAGCTGGGATTTCAGGTTCTATACCTTTTACTTTCTCTGTCTTTAGTAACTAGCTTATTTCTGTCTTTGCTTATTAATTGCTTATTTACTGTCTTTACTTGTTTATAAATGCTTATTATAGTTGTACTTGCTTAATATAGCTTAATCATTCTAGTTTAGGGTTTTATTAAATTAATTTTCAAGTTTTCAATAGGTTTTAGCTAAAACTGTCAAAATAATATAAAAAGTAACATTAGCTTAACGTTAGTTATTCTAGCTTAATTGATTGTTGTTATATGCTATTTAGGACTGTTAAATGCTTATTAATATCTGGTAACTTAGTTTTGTTCATTAGATTCAAAATTCATAAGCTTAAATGACTTTTCATAAAAATAAAGGGGTGTTTGGGTCAGTAACACCAACCACAAGTTAGTGTTGCTCTTGGATTTTTGGTCTTTTGTGTTTGTCTTAAAACTCAAATATAGGTTTATTTAAGCTGCATTTATAATTTTGTTTAGTGTTAGATAAGTTTTCATTAGTTAGTTTCCTAATAAGTCATAATCTTTCTTTTCTCAATTTGCATATTAAGCTTAAGTAATTTCTAGTCTTTGCTCAAGTTTAACTAGCTCTTAGTTTTGTGTTTCAAAAGAGTAGAAATAAGAATCTTATGTCTGCATTTTATGGTTTTGAGTTTTGGTCAAATGCATCAGAAAAGAAAAACAGCCAAAACGTCCATTTTCTAGCTTAAATTTTAAGTAGTAAAAATAGATTTTAACATTTCAAATTTTGTGCACAAGTATTTTATAGGTTAATCTATATAGCTTAGGTCTTAAATTTGCTTAAAAAGTTTATTTGCTTATCTGTTTTAGGAATGCAAAACTGTCCTCTTTCTTTTTCACAAAAACTCTTAAAAACCAAAAATATAGTAGTCTGCCTGCATTAGTCTTTTCAATTAACTTTTTCTTAGCCTTATTGAATTTCAAATTACTTTTAAAAAGCAGTTTTAAATAAACTTTAGTATAAGCTTCTAGGATTTCTAAGTCATTTCATCATAAGGTTCCATTTGCTTATTTGATTCCAAGCTCAAAGTTTGCCTAGGGACTGTTTGGTTTGTAGTTTTCATAATAAAGCTTATTTGGATTTTCAGTTCTTATTTTGTTTTCTTTTGCTTATTTCTTTCTAAACCTGCTTATTAGGTTTGTCTTAGGTTAGTAGTAGCTTATTTTGTCTTAGCTTATTTCTACTTGTTAAGTTCTAAAACTTTATAAAAAACCAAAAAGAAGTGGTTAAGCAATTTCTGTTTTAAAAAGCTTTTTTTAAGCTTATTTTTAAGCTTTCACAAAAGTTTCTTTCACAAAATTTGTTAGTTTCTAGCTTATTTACAACTTTGCTTTTATAAGTTTTCAAAAATAAAAAAATAAAATAAAAAGGGAAGGTGGAAATCGGGGGTGAGCAAGGCTCGAACCCTCGACCTCAACACCCTCAACCCTTATAAACAACACACACCACACACCTCTACCAACGCGCCCTGGGGTCTTTTTCGTTATACCTTTACAACATTTAATACTTATACACGTTTTCTCCCTTTTAGCACAAAAAGCTGTTATAGCTTTTTACACAGCTTATTCGATAAGCTGTGTAATCAAGCTTATTTTTCCTAGGTTCTATTTAGTTCAAGCTATTTTCTGTATTTTTTAGAATTTTTATAATTAGTTTAGTATTTTTAAACATTTATTTTTATTAAAAACTTTAAAAAATCATAAAAAATAGAAAAATAATCAAAAAAATATAATTCTTTTTTAAAAAATTTTATTTTATCGTAAAGTTTCTAGGAAAATTAGTTTTGTTTTCGTAGAGTTAAAATTGCAAAATTTCAATTTTTAAAGAGCGGGATTTGTTCCCGTTCACATTTTTCGTGTTTTTAAGCCCATTTCAATTCCGCTTTTTTTCTAGTTTTCTTTAAACTTACTTTTTAGTCAATTAGAGTCTATTAAAAGAAAAAAAAAATCATTTTAGGTTTAATTTTGGAAATTTAGGGTTTTTAACTGCCATTTAGGGTTCCCGTTTTGCGTTTTTAGTTAAAGTTTGATTTCCCGTTATTTGTTTCCGTGCTTAATTGTTATCATTTGCTTATTTAATTGATTTTAATTCATAGAAATAGATAATCAAATCAATGTTGGTTACCAATTCAAATCATTGTCCGGACAACAAACGTGGTTTCAATTTCATAAATCATTGGGGAATAACGACCCGGGAATCTTACTTCCCGGTTAATATACGTATTATATTATATATATTTGAGTAGATTTTCCTTTCTACCTTTGTCCTCAAGGGTAGTTTGGTAATTTTCTTTCATATTATATTTTATATTTACGTGTGTTGATTTACCATCAATCAATTTTTAGCGCCTTTGCCGGGGATTTGTGATTAAGACTTTTTCGTTTGCGTTTGTTGATCGTGATTTGAAGAACTTGTCGTTTTCGAAAGTTACATTTTTTATAAAAAATAAAAAAAAAGTAAAAAAATATAAAAATTGTCCATATTAAAAAAAAATAATAATAAACAAAGTTGGTAAAAGAACACCAACAAATAATACTTTCAATTGAGGTATTATCCATAATAAGCTCCCAACTCGAATAAAAGATTCAAAAACTTGCCTTTTGTGTCACTTGCGATATACGGCTCACCTTTAAAAGTTAAACACTTTTAGAGAGCTACCGTTAAGCTTGTTGAATATTAGGTTTAAGTTATTCGATCTCGTTTTGTCATTTAATAAAACATGTTGTTTAAAAAACCAAAAATAATCTTCTTTTTCTTCTTATCCATTTAATTTTTTCTTAACCCTTTATATTGTTTAATTCTTATGGCATCACTCGATCATCGTTTGAACCCCCTCTTCTCGATTAAAGAATGCTCGTCTTGTGGAGCTTTGTACACTGCAGACTTTTGTTGTTCAAAAGGGGGTCTTGAAGACAAGATTCTTGTTCCTAAACCCCCTCAGAATTGTGCAACTTGTGGAGATCCGGTTGATGGTCTATATTGTCGACCTTGTGCTTTTGTGCGAAATTGTTTGAATGAAGGTTGGTATACAATTCATGATAAAAACAAAATTCTAAACACTTCCGAGTCATCCAATCACAACACTAACGTTGTTAGTACACCTCAAGAGCCATTCGTCTTCAATCAAGACCCCGGTCAAAATTCTTCGCAAAGTCCTCTACAAATTAATCACAATTGTTATTACAAGTGTGGTGATTCGTTAGATGATATCTTTTGTCAACGATGTACTTGCAAGTCTTGTGGGAACGGTGCTCATATTGGTTATAATTGTCCACCAAAAGCTCCGATTATCTCTAATCCAGAACAATGCAATCAAACCATTAATGAGCTCCCACAGACTTTGCCAAGCGTTCATCCGACATGCAATTCTGGAGATGAGAATTCATTCACTTATGATTCCAAACCTAATTCTGTTGATGATTCTCCTAACGTTTTCAACCCACCTTCTATGTATTCTTGTGAATTTTGCAGGAACGATGCTCGTTATGGTTACTATTGTACACCTTAAGTTCCGTTTATCTATCCGGAACCGTGTTACAATCAAGACTTTAATTTCCCGCAAGATTTTCATGATTTTCAACAACAATATATTTATTGTGAAGATTGCGGGGGCCCTCATGAAACTTTTCAATGTCAACTAATGAATGAAGATTATTATGAGCAAAATTCTTGCTATGATCCTAATTCTTTTGGTTTTGACCAATTTCAACCCCTGCAATATACCATCAATCATCCAATCTTAAATGCTCAAAATGAGTTTCTCAATTCTCAAAATAAGCTTATGGAGCAAATGAAATCCATATGTGATATGGTTGGTCAAATTATACAAAAGAAGGAAGAAGAAAGGCGAATTATGGAAGATCAAGCGGCTAAAGATCGATATTGGACGATTCCCATTTGCTATGATGATGACGAGGACTATACCATTGCAATCACACCCGTTTTATCAACCAAGGAGGTCGTTGACTCTCTCATAATGGAGGATGAGCATCTTGACACTATTCCAGCAACGGAATCAGACGAAGTAATAAAGTCTAGTGTCGAGAACCTTGTCCAAATCCCAAGTGAGTTCAAGGGTATTTCCAAAGATACTTGTGATGTGCCCGTTTGTGAAGATCCTTCCACTTTTGATGCTTTGAGCAATCATTCTGAGATTTTATCCGATTCTAACAATGATGGTACTTCAAGTGATGACAATTCTTATGAGAACATCGAGTACATTGAAGCATCACCTCTCAATTTGGAGATCATTAGCTTAGAGGAGGTGAATGAAGATCAAGAAGAGAAAGAGTTTAACTTAGAAGATATTTTTCAAATCCAAGACGTTATTCTTCGTGAGAAATTGTTGAACATTAGTCGTCTTGTTACTAATATTGAATCTTTGAAAGATAACCTCACTCCTTATCGTGTGCTCAAGTCTCCCTCTTCATTTCCTATTCCCATTGTGGATAGTGATTCGTTCTTTAAGGAGTCCGATACTTCTTTCTCTTATCAGATATCTCTTTACCTGAATTTGAGACTTTTAGCGATCATACGGAAAAGACGAGAAGTGGCAGTACCACTACTCATGCTAATAACTCTCTTCCCGAGTTTGAATCATTTCACTTTGATCTTTATGATGATCCGTCATTTCCTCGTCCTCTTCCGGAACCACCAGATGTTGAGATTAGCTTAATTATTGAGACCGATGCACCCGTGATAAACAATTTTGATGAGCTTAATGAAGATGAATGTTTTGACCCAGGGGGAGATAAGATTGATGTTGAAGATGACGATTCCTACATATTTGTCATTCGGACTTTTCTCCCGTTTCTCACTTACCTTGTGGATTCTCCTTTTCTTTACTCCTTCGGGAGTGAAGACACCATTTTTGACCCCGGCATCTCCATTTAGAGCCGATGGCATCTCATCGGGATGGAACTTTCATGTGCTTAAATGTTTATCCAAACATTCATGAATGCCCGATTGAGATTTTCTCTTCCATTTACTCTCTCCAAGGACAAATAAATTCGGGGATCGAGTCAAGCTATGTGACTCGGTTACCAAAAACAAAGCGCTTCGTGGGAGGCACCCCATGCTTATTCATTTTCTATTTTCTTTCTTATTTCTATTGTGATGTGAGGAGGCTTGTACTCTTCCGATTCTTGTTGTGTTTGTACTTGTGATTGTTTGCAGGATTCACCCAAATTTTCTGAAGACTCTCGTGTTTGGTGTTTTGTCCCGTTCCACTCGAGATTCACCCAAATTTTCTGAAGACTCTCGTGTTTGGTCTAACATTTATCTTATAGCACACTTGATAAACGGCTTAAGATTTTTGTGATACTTTCTTCAGGCTTGAGTTATGCATTAGACTTTTTGAGTTCTAGTATGGGGTTTTTAAGTCTTAGGCTAGGAAACATTGAGGACAATGTTTGATTTTAGTGTAGGGTAGTATATCTTCGATATGATCTTGCCTGCTTTTACCCGTTGTTCTCACGTACCCCGTTTTCCCACCAAAATTTTCAAAAATATGAAAAATTTTAAAATTTTCAAAAATAAAATAAGTGTTTTTGTCACAATTTTGACTTTCCTGCTGGGTAGAATAAGAGTACATTTTGACCCGATCAAACGTGTTGAGCTCTAGCTTGTTCCTTAACTTTTAGGCTAAGCGTTCGCAGAAATTCGCGAAGAACGAAAAATAATAGAGTTAAGTATGAGTGGGATGCTAAACAAGGATTATTTTGAAATCTTAAGAGCTCATGTATGTAACTTGTTGCTTTTTCTCCCATAAGCTCTTAACCGGATTAATATACGTGCTATTTTTGGAGACTAAACTTAAATCAAAAAAAATTATGTAATATATAGCAAAAATTTTAGTCTTAGTTCAATCTTATACTTGATTTTTTTCAAAAAGAAGTCTTTTCTATATAAAGTATAAAAAATATATATATATATATTTGATGATGAATGAAATAATGAAAAATGTAAAAATAATAAAAGCTGTGGGTTGATAAAAGTTTACTACCTCTTGCCGGCTCACAACCGATGTGGTAGTCTTCTAAAGAAAGCCCATAGTAAGAATAAAAATCCGAGACTGATAAAAGTTTGCTGCATCTTGCCGGCTCACAACCGATGTTGCAGCCTTCTAAAAGGTCGAGGGTGACAATTGCATAAATGTTATGTTTAATATTAAGTTTAAATTAATAAATAGATTTCTTTTTGTTAAATTCAAATATGCTTTTGAACTTTGACTATTCTATTTTTATAAGCTATGAATATCCGGGAAACCTGAGAGTTTTTGAAACCTAAGGTCCGTGAGTCCCGATACTAGTCTCTGTGGGGTGTCAAAAACCTGGTTACTTAGCCGCAAGGTTGGGATGTGCCGAGACGAAAGTCGCTACATGGGATGATCTCGCCTTCAAAATCATTATTCTCGGGTGGAACGTGAAGCATAGCATTTTGCAAAAACGTTGATCCATGGTTGAAATTCAAAATAGCACATTCACTTAAGATATAATAAATGTCGGGAGTAAAAAGTTCACAAGTTGCAAATATGAGTAGTGTTAGCATCTTTACTGATATTTAGCTGTGATTTCGTTTTAAGCTTGGTTTGGAGCAAGTGAAAAGTCGGGGACGATGAATTTATCCTTTTTGGGGCATTCTCGGATCAAAATGCATCTTGTTCTATGATCCCGAACAGTTATGGAAATAACGAAAGTCAAAATATTCTAAGTTTATATTAAAAAAAAAGTTTTAAAAAATGGGAGAATGGGGTGTTTTATAACTTGTGATTTCTTAACTCTCTCCACAAAAATCTTTGCTACTTTTCAAAGATTTAGTATTGCGTGAGGACACGCAATCGCTTAGTTTGGGGAATTTTGATATGTGTGAAAACACATATCCGTTTTATATCAAAAATGACCCATAAAAGATAAAATTGTGCTTAAAATGCTTGTATATTGCTTGTTTTGTCTTTGGTTCGGATATTGCAAAAATCACAAGAAAATGGTCAAAGCCGAACAAACACAGACACGGAAACGGAATTGAGTGTACAAAAGCCAGGAGAATGCTATCATGGTCAACAGTGGTCAACCACAAGAAGACAAAATTCTCAAAACACCACAAAAACCATTAATGTTAACATAAATTCACCATAAGTCCTAAAAACCCTAACACCGTTATCTCTTTTATATAAAAGAGATAACGGTCGTTAACTTCTTATATTAACCCAAAACCTTATAACGAATACCCAGCCCAAACCCTTTTGTTATTAACCCGGGCCCAAGTCAAAACCCAACACCCCAAGTCAAACCCCTACCCAAATGGTTAAAAAAAGGCTCCAAGACCTCTTTTACTGTTCATCATCTTCAACATTTAACCATGAGTTAAATTCAAAGGGCAAATTAAAATTGGTGATGTGGCAGCATAATTCAAGCTCCAAGCAATGATGTGGCACAAGAAAACATCACACAAGGGCTCTCATTGGTCAATCCACCACAAGAGTGACATGCGGATATTGAAAGGAAGCACACAAGGAGTGGGTTTTTGCATTAAAACCTTTGAAAAAGAAGCACAAGAAGGAACAAACCACGGATTGCCACGCTGGCAATCCGTGTGAGCTCAAATTGATCTAACGGTGTTAATTAGAGAGCCAATGATTGGAAGAATGATTGGCCAGGATTAAGGGGAGCGTTTTAACAGAATTTGTGACTTAGAAGCTTCTCTCAAGTAGTCTAAATACAAGTGATGCCTCACTCACAATCATCATCTAGAAGTAGTTTAAAAATTTTAGCTTATTATGTAGCTTATTTTTAATGTAATTTTCAGTTTTCTTTAGATAAATGTAATTTTCTTTTAAACTTATAATCAGTAATCTTTTATCAATAAAAGTGTTTTATTGTCATTTAAGCTTAATGTGTTTCATAGTTTTACTTAAAAGTGTAATAAGCTCATAATTGATCTTCATAGCCTAACAAGTTGTCATAAGCTTAATAGAACAAAAGTTTCCCCTAAAATTACCACATCTTATATAAGGATGATGAACCAAACAAGGAAGGGTTCATAGACTTTACTGGCTTATTTTCAATAAGCCAGAGCTTGTAGACTTAAGCTATTTTTTTAGCAATAATCCCTGTTTAGCTGGGATTTCAGGTTCTATACCTTTTACTTTCTCTGCCTTTAGTTACTAGCTTATTTCTGTCTTTGCTTATTAATTGCTTAAACTGCTTATTTAGTTGCTTATTTACTGTCTTTACTTGTTTATTTATAATGCTTATTACAGTTTGTAATTGCTTAATATAGCTTATTCATTTCTAGTTTAGGACTTTTATTAAAATTTTTTCAATTTTTTCAATAGGTTTTAGCTAAAACTGTCAAAAAAAATATAAAAAAGTAGCATTAGCTTAATGTTAGTTATTCTAGCTTAATTGATTGTTGTTATATGCTATTTAGGACTGTTAAATGCTTATTAATATCTGGTAACTTAGTTTTGTTCATTAGATTCAAAATTCATAAGCTTAAATGACTTTTCATAAAAATAAAGGGGTGTTTGGGTCAGCAACACTAACCACAAGTTAGTGCTGCTCTTGGCTTTTTGGTCTTTTGTGTTTGTCTTAAAACTCAAATATAGGTTTATTTAAGCTGCATTTATAAGTTAGTTTAGTGTTAGATAAGTTTTCATTAGTTAGTTTCCTAATAAGTCATAATCTTTCTTTTCTCAATTTGCATATTAAGCTTAAGTAATTTCTAGTCTTTGCTCAAGTATAATTAGCTCTTAGTTTTGTGTTTCAAAAGAGTAGAAATAAGAATCTTAAGTCTGCATTTTATGGTTTTGAGTTTTGGTCAAATGCATCAGAAAAGAAAAACAGCCAAAATGTCCATTTTCTAGCTTAAATTTTAAGTAGTAAAAATAGATTTTAGCATTTCAAATTTTGTGCACAAGTAGTTTATAGGTTAATCTATATAGCTTAGGTCTTAAATTTGCTTAAAAAGTTTATTTGCTTATCTGTTTTAGGAATGCAAAACTGTCCTCTTTCTTTTTCACAAAAACTTTTAAAAAAACCAAAAAAATATGGTAATCTGTCTGCAAGCTGTTTTCAATTAGATTTTTCATTAAGCATTTGTATTTCAAAATAGTTTTTAAGAGTTGTCTTAAGTAGCTAGTAGTATAAGGTTTCTAAAAATATAAGCCACTAAGGCATAAGGTTCTATTTGCTTATTAGAATTTAAGCTCAAAGATCCCTATAGGGACTGTTTGGATATCAAGTCTTGTTAAGTGCTTAAGTTAGTTTTATAGCTTATTTCTTAAAACTTTTGCTTAATTTTTATTTTAATTAGCTTATTAGGTTAGTTTAATTTAGTATTAAGCTTATTAAGTCAGTAGGGGAAGCTTATTAGCTTTTTCATTAAAAATCCAAAAATATCAAGAGTTGCCTGTAGCTTTTTCTTATTGCTTTTTCTTTGCTAATTTGTATTTCAAAATGTTTTCTGATTATTGTTTTAAAAAGCTAATTAGGTGAGCTCTAAGTAGTTGTTAAGTTAATCTTCATAAGGTTCTAGTAGTTAGCTTAAAATTAAGCCTAAAGTTTGCTATTTGGCCTGTTTGGTTTCAGAATTGTTTAAATACCATTTGGATTATTTCAACTTATGGCTTATTACTTTACTTATTTCTAGCTTATTAGATTAGTTATTAGTAGCTTGTAGCTTATTTGGTCTGTTTTTAGCTTATCTTAGAATTTGTAGCTTATAAAGTTATCTAAAGAACAAAAAAAATAAAGTTAAGTGTTTATGTCATGTTTTAAGCTGTTTCATAGCTTATTTAGGGATTTTCATAAAAAGTTTCTTTCATTAAAAGTGCTTATTTTTAACTTTTCTACAACTTAATATTTTAAAGTTTTTCTAAAAAAAAGGGAAGGTGTAAATCGGGGGTGAGCAAGGCTCGAACCCCCGACCTCAACACCCTCAACCCTTATAAAGAACACACACCATACACCTCTACCAACGCGCCCTGTGGTCTTTTTCGTTATACCTTTACAACATTTAATACTTATACACATTTTCTCCCTTTTAGCACAATAAGTTGTTATAGCTTTTTACACAGCTTATTCGATAAGCTGTGTAATCAAGCTTATTTTTCCTAGGTCCGTCTTAGTTCAAGCTATTTTCTGTATTTTTTTAGAATTTTTAGAATTAGTTTAGTTATTTTAAACATTTATTTTTATTAAAAACTTTAAAAAATCATAAAAAATAGAAAAATAATTAAAAAAATATAATTCTTTTTTTAAAAATTTTATTTTATCATAAAGTTTATAGGAAAATTAGTTTTGCTTTCGTAGGGTTTAATTTGCAAAATTTCATTTTTTAAAGAACATGATTTGTTCCCGTTTACATTTTTTCGTGTTTTTAAGCTCATTTCAACTCTGTTTTTGTTCTAGTTTTCTTTAAACTTACTTTTTAGTCAATTAGAGTCTATTTAAAAAGAAAAAATCATTTTAGGTTTAAATTTGGAAATTTAGGGTTTTTAATTGCAATTTAGGGTTCCCGTTTTGCGATTTTAGTTAAAGTTTGATTTTCCGTTATTTGTTTTCGTGCTTAATTGTTATCATTTACTTATTTTAATTATTTTTTAATTCGTAGAAATAGATAATCTAATCAATCTTGGTTACCAATTCAAATCATTGTCTGAACAACAATTGTGGTTTCAATTTCATAAATCATTAGGGAATAACGACCCGGGAATCATACTTCTCGGTTAATATATGTATATATATATATATATATATATATTTGAGTAGATTTTCCTTTCTACCTTTGTCCTCAAGGGTAGTTTGGTAATTTTCTTTCATATTATATTTTATATTTACGTGTGTTGATTTACTAGCAATCAATTCCCATTGCATATAATCAAATGCTTCCAAGCATTCCTGGGAACCCATGAACCGCGTTATGTGCGGTGTACAACTTTTGATTGTCACTGAAGTTGAGTTTTCTTAAAAATCCAGGCATAAACAAGTTAATAACACGCTTAGTAAAATGATCTAAACAATCGCGTGCGATATGTTCACCCATTTGTAAGTATTCATCTAATTCATCAAGTGACGTGTCGTATACCAATTGGCGTATGGCGGATGTGCATTTCATAATAACACTAAAACTCATTTGACTCGTAGCATCGGGTCGCATCACAAAGAATTTAAAATGCTCGGGAAGAGGATGAATAGTTTGAATATAATTTTCAATACATGCGACTATTTCTTAAGATAGTTTACAGCTCATATGATATCAACGTCTAAAATAGTAGTCCGGATATTTTGAGGGATCATTGTTTGCCCCAAAATAGTCGGCCATCAAACATTCTTTTGCAAGATCACAGTCACGATTGATCGGAGTACAGGTACGTGAACTTTCGGCTTGCAATGATTGATCATACTCAACAGCTTTCAAAAGCAAGTCGATATTACTCAAATCATCCTTATCGAACGTATCGAAAAAGGATGAATCTCATGTTTGTTGATAAAGTGTATGTGTTTTGTTAGAGAATGTTGTGTATAAATTGGTAAAAGTTAGGTAATATATACAACGCTAAAAAGATTAAATTTATTTTTTATTTAAAAATATAGTTTTTCAAAAACTAGCTGTTTGATAATGGGTAGTATTTTTTCACTTTTTCCTGCCACTTGCATGCCACTATAGTGGCGCTGAGGGGTGTTTTTCACATTTGTCGCCGGCCACCTCTATGGTGGCGCCGATTTGGCATCGACAATTGGTTTCCACGTCAGTTTGGCGTCGGTTTACGCCACGATACTGTTACGCCCTTGGTTTAGGATAAGTGTAATAATTTATTATGTTTAGGATAAGTGTTGAGTCATATTAGAAAAGTGTCAAAAGTCATAATAGCCATAATAGGCCCATGACCCATTTATCTATTAAGGTTTTACCCTACTTTGTCTTATAAATACTCTT
>BQNB010036785.1:4010-44830 GCA_026074375.1 Tanacetum coccineum | reverse complement strand
ACGTGAAACATAGAATGTTGCAAAACATTGATCCATGGTTGAAATTCAAAATAGAACATACACCTAAGATATAAATTGTCAGGAATGAAAAGTTTATAAATTGCAAATATGAGTAGTGTTAGCATCTTAACTCATAATTAACAGTGATTTCGTTTTAAGCTTAGTTTGGAATAAGTGAAAAGTCGGAGACGATGAATTTATCCTTTTTGGGGCATTCTCGGATCGAAATGCATCTTGTTCTATGATCCCTTAAAGTTATTAAATAACGGAAGTCAAAACGTTCTAGTTAGTTGATTAATGGAAAAATGAAAAATACAAAAAGATGTGTAGGAGTAGGTGTATATATAAAAAATGGTAAAGACGGGGATTTTTTTTTAAAAACTTATGAGTCTTTAATTTCCTCGATGAACACTTAGCTACTTTTCCAAGTTATTAGTCGAGGGTAATTAAGATTCTTAGTTTTCTAAATGCTTACTTCATAGCATTGCGTGAGGACACGAAAATACCTTAGTATGGGGGATTTTGGTATGTGTTTAATTACACATACCTTTTACCTTTAAAAACAAGTTAAAATAACCAAAAACGGACTTAAAATGCCAAAAATATGCTTGTTTTGCTAATTGTGTTGTGCAGGAACGGATATCTAAGAAAAGGACGAAAAACAAAGCCAAAACGACAAAACCGGACACGGAATGGAAAAGCGTGGAAAAGACAAAGCCCGGACAAAACCAAGCACAGGGAATAGAAAAGCATGGAAAAGCCACAAAGTTCAAAAATCTAAGCAAAGTCAAACAATGTCAAAGTCAAAGTCAACCCGAAAAAATGGAACAGTCAAAATCGGAGCCGACATCGATGGAAAACTTAATGGGCCACCCGCCAAAAAAAAAAAGCCAATCTAATGGGCGGATGGATAAGCCATTAGTGTTAATGAAGACTTAAGGCCATCAATTTAATTTATTATAAGCCCAAAAACCCTTTCTAAAAATGCCCGAAGGGCTACATTACTGCCAATAAACTAAAAGATATACTACAAGGGTCTTATCTTGGCAACTGTTAAACTTGTACTCTACAAGGACTAACTTTGCAAATGAATATATAACCATGGGGGACTATTTTTGCCATTTCCTAAATCTGTCATACACCACAAGGACGATGTTGCCCAAAGTAACTAATATCTTGAGGGATCCACTTTTGCCCTTTCCCCAACATACCCCCTGAAAACTAAAATCTCTGTATATCTTTTTCATTGTCCGACCAAATCAAACTCTGTCCTAAACCCCATCATTTCACCTCGATTACCCTCACTATCATCCAAATCCATCACCACCAGGGATTACCCAACACCACATGGTCATTGGAACAATCTGGCAATCCCAATGCATTCCATTGGACCAGGATCTTCAAGGCTATGATGATGGCTTGGGTGACCAAGAAACTATTATAAGGGCTCTCAGAATTTATATTGTGAATCTCACTTCCAACATAAATCACCACCTTTTTGTCTCTACAAAGATGCCACAGGAGGAAAGAGAAGGGGGGGCCCAAAAAGAGAAGACCTAGAAGATTCTTAGCACTAGTATAAATGATTTCTCTTTATAGGCAGTGAGGAGTTAGTTTTTAAAATAGTTTTTAGTTAACCTAGTTCTAAGCTTTTACTTTTTCATATTGTAATCTGTTTTTATGTTAAATGAAATTTTAAGTTTTATTGGTTCCAATTCCTGTTTTTCAAGTGTTAAGGTTTACTAATGTTTTAAAAAGCTACCAAAAGCTCTCACATAAGCTCTCATTTAGTTCTTTGATAACCTGCTTTAACTAAAAAATTTTAGGTATAAAAAGTATTAAGAAAACAAGTAACCTTAAAATCCTCAGCAAAGAGTTTATGGATGATAGGTCAAAAAATGGATGGACCTATGGACTTACCAGCTTGTTTTACACAAGCTGGAGCTTTGTAGATTGATTATTTACCCTGTTTGAGCAAGGGTGTTTGTAAGTCTTTCTTTTTAAATTTTTGCTTAAAGCTACTGTAGCATAGCTTATTTCTTAGCTTATCCTTGCTTTTATTGCTTATCTATGTTTATTCATGCTTATATGTGCTTCTTATTGCTTGGTTTATTACTTAGTTAAAGTTATTATTAAAACTGCCTAAATTTAGCTTAAAATCTTCTTATAGCTTATAGCTTATTTGAGTGCTTGTTTGTTTGTCATTATTGCTTATTTTAGTTAAATAGTTGCTTATTGTTGACTGTCTTTAAAAGTTTGTGCTCAACTTCTTCAAAATCAGCTTAAAACTTGGTTTTAAAATCTTAAAGGGGTGTTTGGGTCAATGCTTAAAATGGGTCAAAATGGTCTTTGCAATAGGTTAATGTAACTAAGCCAGTTTTAACTAACTAACTTAAGTAATATTAATCTGTTTTAAAAGGTGTTAGAGTTTAAAAATTCATTTCTAAGGTTATTCCATATCCTAGTTGTATGTGTGCTTTTCAGGAACCTTAATACAATCCTTAATTTATAAAATTGTGATCAAGGTGCTTATCTCAGTGTTTTTGGTATCCTTTTAGTGTTATAATTCAGTGGTGTAAGAGTAAGTTCAAGTTTGCATTACCCTTTTGAGTTTTACCCAATCTGTCAAAGTTTTCTTAACTTCTAAAAAATGTCCATTTTTATGATAAGTTATCAGATAGTAAAGTAGTGTCTTAGCTCTTAGTTTTTTGTACACAAGTTCATTAGGAGCTTGTGTTATCTTGTTTTAACTTATTTTAAGATTTCAGGCTTATTAGCCAGCTTATTGCTAAGCTGACTTGTGTACGTTTAGAAACTGCCAAAATATCTCCTGGTGCTAGCAGTCTTTTTGACACCTCCTTATTTTGCTTATTTGATTAGTGACCTTAGTCTTTTCAAGCATTTATGAGGAGCCCACAAGCTGTTCTATAAGCCATATAAGCCTTTAAGCTTAAGTTATCCTCTAGGTAACTTATTTTTAAGCCCAAACTTGCCCACTTAGGCTGTTAGGTCTGCCAGTTTTGGCACTTTGCTTATTTCTTATCTTATTAGCTTTTCTGTCTAGTTTTAGTTGCTTATTTTGCTTAGGTTTGTTCATAGGGTTAGTTAGCTTAACTGTGTGAGCTTATTTCCTCCCCTCCCCCTTTTTTGCTTATTCTGCCATAAAAAGCCCCACCAGTTTAGCTCATTTATGCCTTAAGTTACAAAGTGTGCTTGCTGCCTTTTTTTTTGTTGCTTATTTAACAGCTTATTAAGAGTTTTTGTAAAAAGTTGTTTTTTTTAAATTTGCTTATATTTAACTGCTTTTTAAGTTTTTTAAAAAAAAGTTTTATAAAAAAAGGAGAGGTTGAGGGTCGAACCTCAGACATCACCCTTTGCACACGTCAAGCACATATCACACACTATAGCTAGTAGTAATCGCACTTTGGGTTCTTTATGTGAAGTGTTGCATTGTTTAATTATTATAGTCATTTTGTCAGTTTACACTATAAGCTCCTTTTCTGCTTATTTTGGCTTATTTATAAGCCAAACTTTCCAGCTTATATTTTTCCTAGGACCAGTATCACTTAAGCTATTTTTATGAATTTTTTGAGAATTTTCCAGTTTCGTTTACTAATTTTAATCTTTTATTTTCATTAAAACTGTTTTTTAATTATAATAAATTAAATAAAAATCAAAAATATATTCTTCTTTTTTAGAAAATTTTCTTTTATCAGTTTTCACGTAGGAAAAATAGAAAATCTTTCGTAGGGTCGTTTTTGCAGAATCTTACTTTTTAAAGAACGGGATTTAGCCCCGTTTTTGTTTTTTTTATTTTAAAGCTCGTTTTAACACGTTTTGGTCTAGTCATTTTTCATCTTCTTGTAGTCACCTAGAGTAAGATTAGTAGTAATCCCAAACCCACTAGTGGATAATTTCTTGTAGGTTAATTTTTAAGATTTTTGGTTTTTGAACCAACCCCTTGGTTTTTTTATTCCGGGGGGGGGGAATTTTCCTGCTCACGTTTTTTCTTTTCAGTTTAATTTCGTAATTTTTAGGTTTTTCTCAATCGTTTTTGCTTATTATTGATTAATTTAGCTTTCTAAACTCCCAAATCACTAATCTCATTCAAACTCCAATTTTCCCGATTGTATTCGAATTTTCCAAGCCGCCCTCGTGGGGATAAATGAACGGGAATACTCTTTACTACTTCTCGGGTTATCATTGATTACTTTTTAGATAATACTTTTATTATTATATTTTATTCATATTTCTTTATATTTAATAGGTTTTAGCTTAAAGATAATCAGTGGTCTGAAACGAATAAGCTTGAAATAAGCTAATAAGCTCGAATGAGCTTAACTAACAAAAAGGGTTAAATAAATTTTGTAAACACCCTTGGACAGAAAAGTCCCAAGGGCGCAGATGGATTAGAGTGAGTGTTGTGAGGCGTTGGTTTACAAAGGGAGAGGTCACAAGTTCGAAACCTGTGGCCCTCCTTTTTGAAAAAAAACATTTTTTTTTAATTTCTCTTTTTGAAATCTGAACTTAAGCTAAATATGAGCACTTTTTGAAAAGCAACTTTTTTTAGAAATCAAAAATAAGCTGGAAATGAGCTTCTAAAAATGACAGAATAAGCTTTTTATACTAATGACTTTTAAGCAAAATTTTTGAACTTTTAAAACTCAATAAGCTAAGAAGAAAAGCAAATAAACTAAAACTGATTTAAAACTAAACTTAATAAGAATAAAGGATCAAAAATAAGCACATTAATAAGCCTTAAATAAGCTAAACAGAAACACAACAGTACTAACTTTGAGTTAGTACTCCTATGATTGCTTAAGCTTATTAAAAACTCAACAAGCTAATTGATATCCTAATAAACTGAACACAAGCCTAAAACTAGACCTAATAAGCTAATTTGAACAATACTTAAGCAAAACTACTAACCATAAGCTAAAAGAAATGAAAAAGCATTTTTACACAAAACAGTTTACCAAACAGTCCAATAAGGTACTTTTAAACTTATTTTTAAGCACATAAACAGATCCTTTTGGCTTTAAGACTTATACCACTTGGAATCTTATCTTTTAAACTAACTAAAACAGTAATTGAAAAGTACTTTGAAATCTAAATAAGCAATGAAAAAGCTACAAGAAAAATCTAGTGCAGGCAGATTAACAATTTTTTTAATTTTTGAGATTTGAAAATGCCTAAGTGCAGCCTTTGAATTGAGCTACTAAAAGCTAATGAAAGGCTAAAATAAGCTTAAACAAATTGAGCTTGTGACCAAATAAGATTATTTTACTATGGAATTTTTAATCTCTAAAAACAACCTTTAACTACCCAAATTTAGATTTAAAAGATGGTACTAAAACCTTTAGATACTGACAGGTTTTATTAAACTTTTAAATGGCTCAAATGCTTACTTAACACTAAATTCATCTATACCTAATTGACTTACAATTATAACATGAAAATGATCACAATTAATGTCCTAAAAGAAAATCTAATCTAATAAGCTACTTCACTAAACTAGAATACCACAGTTTCAAATTATTCATAGAACTAACATTAAAAACTTATCAAACCTTAACATTTACAGAAACTGATCTCTAAGACTATTTTAAGCTAATGCAAACAAATTAAAAAACCAAGGCTCTTTTTAAACCTAGTTTTAACTTATTTTAACCTTTAAGCCAAACACTCCTTTAAAACTAATGAATCCTATTTTAAGCTGATTTAAACCAATAAAACTCACAAGTTTTTGAAAAACAGATAAACCTTAGGTTATTTAGAAAGCTTTTGAACTGAAATTTTAAACTAAAAAGAACTTAACCAGTAAGCTGAGCTTATTGGTTGATTTTGAACATAATTTAGACTACTAAATAACAAATAAAAATGAAACTAGAGATTAAGCTACTAGACACTTAGTTCTACTATTCTAAAGCTAAATAAGCAAGTATTAAATAGATTAAGCTAACAATAAGCAGAGGTAAGCTCAAATTAAACACAAATAAGCAGAGAAGTAATTAAGCTGAAGTAGAAGTAAAAAAGATAGTATACCTTTGTCCTTTGCACCAAACAAGGACTAAATGCTCAAAAAGCTAATCAACAAGCTCCAGCTTATCAAATGATAAGCTGGTAGGGTCCATAAGCCCTTCCCTTTCCGGCTTATCTTCCTTATTTAAGCTGAGGTAATTTAAAGGTGTGATTTAGTAAACAAATAAGCTCAGTTAAGCTTTTAAGGGCTTAACTGAGTGATAAAAAGCTTAAGTAGTTATAAGAGCTTAATGAGAGCTTAAGAGCTTATTCAAAACATAAGAGCAAAAAGTAAAATTTGGACAGAACTTTAATTAAACTCAAACAGAATTTTATTAATATCAAAAGTGAATACAAGCTTTTTGAAAAGTAAAATACATTAAATGTAAGATAATAAGCTACAATTAAGCTACCTAAAGCTACACTAAGCTACTCCTACTCCTAGATGGATTAAGCTGTGTGAGCTTCTCTTCTATTTATAGTCTAGAGAAAATGATTCTAGATCCAGGGACGCTCCCCGCTTCTCATCTCAACCCTTCGATCATAACCAACTCATGATCAATCAATTTGAGCCCTTAATTTGTCCTCCACGTCAATTCCACCAATAGTATGACTCCGGATCGCTAGTGTGGTGTAAGTACATGTCAAAGCTTGTCAGGGCAGTCCTTTTAGAAGCACGGGGTGTGGGAATTATTACCCTGTGTGTGTGGTAATAGTGAAAATAGGAGGGAAACGTTGAGAAGATGTACAGTAATTCTATTTTTGACTTTGAATTGAGGCGTTGACCCAATGTTATAAAAGAAAGGAGTTGGGTTGGACGGGTTAATAAAGGGGATTAGGCCTATGGATTTGATAAAATGCATTTTGGGTCGTGTGGTGTAATAAAAGGGTAATGGGCTATTTAGGGTTTATGAATGGGTTTAGGCTTATAAGTTTAAGGTTTGGGCTGACCCGACCCACTTAGTGTGCCCAGGTTGGTCCGTAAAAGATAGGTTCGCCTTCGGCTTTGTTTTCTCGTGCTAAATCCAATCTCGTGCCTGGTTTTGTCCAATTTTGTCTTTATTTTGTCCATTTCCTGATATCCATTACCTGTACATACACAAACACAAAAACAAGCATATATATTGCATTTTTCTATGTTTTTGGTCTTTTGGGTTTGTTTTTCATGGTAAAAGTATGTGTAAAATAGCACATACTAGTGGGTATAGGTAGAAAGAATTACAAAGGCAACTAGATATCCATGTTTTCGTCACTAACCCAAGTCATCTTCGTTGTGGAGAAAGAAAGAACCGAAGACGAAATAAGTACACTTCCCGTGAAAGTCTACTTCAATCCCAAATAAATAACATCGTACAAAACCCCGTGATCATTAAAATTAAATACTAGCCATTATGATTGAAGGTGAGTTTTGATAAGGATTGCTTTAGTGTAATGTATTGTGTTTGTTGTGTTGTTGTTCGTGATTTTTGATTTGTTGTCAAAAATTAACGGATATCAAAAAAAAAATATAACTTAAGCACGGTCGTCCAAGTAATAAAACCCGATCTTCTATATCATTACCCGACATGATTTTATTTTACTACCCGGCTAAATCCGTTAACACTAGCTTATAATAGCTCAACCCACGTTTTATTAACAAGCATCGGCCCAACATATAATCCAGTCCAACTTACAATGCACAGCCCAACACAAACAAAATTTAGCCCATCACAAATTTGATAGACTCGGCCCATTCTTTACCATACAAAATTGGCCTAGTATCTTTATTAGAACTCGTCCAATCCTTTTTGCCATAACCCGGGTCCAAGAGAAGGACTAGGGATATATAACTGCTTCTATCCCTAATTTCACTCTCCCTAACCCTAATCATATTCCCAACCGCCCCATCTAAACTCCTCTCCCATTCATATCTACTACAATCCAACAAACCAAATAAACCCAGATCCACCATTATTTGTTACATGACACAAAGCATAAACTGAAGATAACCCTTTTTCATATTCGTGCATACCGAGGTAGAACTCGTCTTTAAGATTTCCATAAGGAGGTCTCGGGTAGGTCTTTTATTTTTTTTGTTTATCTGATTTTTAATGAATGAATGAAAGAAAGAACTAAACATATTTGTTTTGGTTCTTTCTTTGTATGTCAAAAAAAAGACAGAATTTTATACTTCTCATAGATCAATGATGGTTTTATTTGTTCATGAAAAATCTTTAAAGATTTGGAATAATGAACAACAAGCTAAGATCTTTAAATATTACTTTTAAAGTTCGTGTTTTGATTTGGTTGTTTGGAGATGGAGATGATGTTGTGATAATGTAACGAAGGGATTGTTTAGGATTAGTTTGGATTTGTGATTGTGATCTTGGTTTGTGATGAGGGTTGGGATTAGTGGTGGATTTGGGTTGATGAGGTTGTGATGTTTTTATTTGGTGTTGTTGATGCTATTTGTAATGGTAGTTTGATGATGTAGTGGATTACGGTTATGCTTAAAACTGCGAGTCTGGTGTATGAACACAACTGCGAGTTCGGTTGAGCTTGTAAAACTGTGAGTCTGGTTATGCTTATAAACTGCGAGTCCGGTTGAGCTTGTAAACTGCGAGTCCGGTTAAGTTGTAAACTGCGAGTCTGGTTACAACTACAAACTACGTATCCGGTTACAACTGCAAACTGCGTATCCGGTTAAGCTTGAAGTCGCGTATCTGGTGCCTTCAAAGATTGTACTAACGTCTTTGTGTCCTTTATTTTGTCTTCTTTAGAAACCAATAAAAACCGTCCTTTGAAGCGAGAAATTTGGATCTGTGTTTCTTGCTTTTTCTTTCAAACCGTTGGTACCATAAAAAACGAATAAGCTAACATAAAAAGTTTGTAAATATTCTTTTTTTAAAGCAAGATAAGCCACCAAGAAGACACAACAATAAGCAGTTTGACAACCGAATAAGCCAACAACAATAAGCTCTTTTAGCACCACAAAAATAATCCACGTAAAGAACAAGAAGATAAGCTTGAAAATATGCAGTTTTACCAACAAATGGGCCATGAACAGAAACGCTTTAAGAAATCTAAAGTGTTGCTAGCCTTTGCAAATAGATATACGATTTAAAAAAAACAAGGCCCAAATTTGTTGTAAATGATTTGAGAGACCTGCACAGAACAACAAGTTGTTAGGATCAACACAGTATCTTCAAAATAGCATTACATTTTTTAGAGAGAACAAAAATGATCTTCGCTTGATGCATACATTAATATTAAACAAGATTTTAAATCACAAAAGCACAACTACTCGACCCAAAAATGAAACCTTGAACCAAGACAAATACAACGACACACTAAAGGAACCAAGATAGAACCTGGGCTCTTGATACCACATGTACAAGGGATCAAAACACCTTTTCAGGGGGTCTTGGTTGATCAAAGAAACAAAGATGAAACATGTTTATTTTCTAGGGAGAGAAAGTAGAGAGAGTAAGATGAATAAAAGGAAGAATATTATATTAGAAAGAGAAAGGAAAAATACCTCATGGAGAGCCATGAGGGGTATTTATACAAAAAGAAAAAGCAAACTAATCATAGTTTACATAAATGACCCCTGCGTGACACGCAGTGTCCAAGACTAGTCCAATTCACGTGTAAGACGCCAGCTTCACTAAAAGTGAGGCTAACAAAGAATGTTTCATGTTCTTACCACCATTTCCTAATTTTAGACCCAAAGAATCATCAAGAACACATTCGATACTTATCCTTATACAAAAATGTTGTGGTCGACTAATCTATATCCCATACACATCAACCCCCCCCCCCCCTCAATCAATTTAACAAAAACAACACTTTTAATTTTGAAGAACCCTAAATTAAGATTTAGGGTTTTCAGTCCTATTAAGTGAGTATTTGGTTAATTCCATTCGATTAGAAGATGATTAGGATACAATGAACACTTTTCTAGTTTACGTTTTGTATTAAAGATCACGAGTTGATAAGTTCTTGAGTATGTCGATTTCAAAGAGATGAATATGGGTGTGTTTGTTTGTGACGTATGAAGAGGAATGGATATGGGGTGGTATTGTTGGAAAATTTTAGGTTTTTGGCAATATCACCCCTTAAGGTTTGTACACTCTTCTATTTTTCTTTACTACTTTCTCAAGGCAAAATCTAGATCCACTTTTGGCACAAATAGTCCCTAAAAATTTATTAACCTAGACTAAGCCTCAAATTTTGCTATTAACTCCCTAATGGTATAAACACATAACATATAAAGATCAAATAAGTTAAATTTAATTAACTCCCCTTTAAATATTAATCCGTTATTGTTTAAAACATTTTTTCCTCACATGATGATTTTTTTAAAGAAGATTATTTGACATTTTTCCCCCTTAAATAATGTCCTATTTTCTATTTAAAGAGCTGTAGACATTGTTTGAGTGGTCAAATGCCTTTAAAATCATTTTCTGATGAAACTTTGAGATGATTAAAGTCATTTTAAAATCAACACCTTAAAAAATAAGATTTCTCTTATTTTGACAAATAAATGCACTGACACGTACATTATTGTATATAGGAAGCACGGGTTATGTTGCAAAGTAAACACAAGCCTTTGTATGAGTAAAAAGTAATTCATACCCGAGAAAAATTAATTTCCCGTTGTGAGGTCATGTTTTCTTTTTGAAAAAAATACTTGCCTTTAAGTTGATGACCAGGTTGCTATGTGAAATAATAGCAAGTCATATGACATGTTTTAAAACATTTTGAACTTCTGCTCAAACTTTATTTACAGTCTCGTATCATTATTGAATGACATTTCTAATGTCGTAAATGTTATTGATTTTTAGAAGACATGTCATGAAAAACCTATTTTTTATATTTTCTGATTTTTTTAATTTTCTATTTTCTTTTCTGCTTTAATATTTTTATATTTTCTTTTTGAAAAATTTATATAAAATGAAAAATCTTTTTAGGTTTTTATATTTTCTTATATACATATGATACACAAGATATAACACGAGTTACCACCATTACTCGTCCTCTTCCTCTGCCAGACTCTTTAACGTTTCAGGAGACATGCTTTTCATACCTAGCTTTTCAACCAAGAAGTTTAATCTTTCTCGTGGCATAGCTTTTGTGAAGATGTCTGCAAGTTGATATTCGGGTCTGACAAAGTAGAGTTCCACTACTCCATTCTCTACTTGTTCCTTAATAAAGTGGTATCTCATATCTATATGCTTGGATCTCGAGTGTTGAACATTGTTACAACATAAAGCGATGGCACTCTTGTTATCACAATACAGAGGGATCTTATGGAATTTAAGGCCATAGTCTGTTAGTTGTGATCTCATCCATAAGATTTGAGCACAACACCCAGATAAAGCAATATATTCCGCCTCTAACAAGTTTATCTCCTAACAATTGTGCACTTCCAGATGTTCTTTGTCTAGTATCTTGACACCTGGCGTGGTCTGCATCTGCATATGTTGTTAGAGTAATGCAAGAATATTTCAAATACCAAAGACCCATATCAATGGTTCCTTTTAGGTATCGAAAGATTCGCTTAACTGCATGTAGGTGCTTTTTGGTAGGCTTTTCCTGATACCGAGCACACATGCACACTGTAAATACTAGGTCTGGTCTTGCGGATGTAAGATACATTAAGGAACCAATCATACCATGATAATGTGTGGGATCGACTGGCTTCCCCTGTAGATCTTTATCCAGTTTACTTTTGTCCACCATAGGGGTGTCAACGGGATCACTAGATAGCATACCATATTTCTTTATTATTTCAAGAGCATAATTGGACTGGTTAATAAAGATGCCTCTAGGACTTTGAGAAATCTGAAGTCCTAGAAAGAAAGTCATTTGCCCCATCATCGACATCTTAAATTTAGAAGTCATTATTTTAGCAAATTCATCACACATAGCAGGATTAGTAGAGGCAAAAATTATATCGTCGACATAAATTTGTACCAATAAGATGTCGCGTCCTACTTTTTTGGTGAATAGTGTTGGATCGACTGCACCCTTGGAGAATTCTTGTGATAGTAGAAAACTGGACAACATATCATACCACGCGCGTGGAGCTTGTTTAAGACCATAGAGTGCCTTTTTGAGCATGTACACGTGATTTGGCTTGTCTGGATCTACGAATCCTTCTGGTTGAGAAACATAAACCACTTCGCGTAGCTCACCATTTAAGAAAGCCATTTTGACATCCATCTGATAGATGTTCTGTCTTGGTGGCAGCATTATGCATGAATAACCCCTCAAACAACCCCCCTTGGGGGGGGGCGGGGGTGGGGGGGGGGGGGTGGGGCTTCTTTTTATTTCTTGGTAACATGTGGCAAACGATTCCTTGAAGAGTCTATTCCTCTCTTAGTGGTATCTTTAGCAATAAATAGAGCCTTGTTTTTTATTACACCGCCACACTCGTCTTTCTTGACTTTAAAGTCCACTTCAATCTTGATCAACATTACGAGATTTGGACATGGTACTAATTCCCATACTTGTAGTCTCTCAAATTTATGTATTTCTTTTTGCATTGCATCAATCCAGAAGGGTTCCAACATTGCTCCTTTATAAGTCTTCGGTTCAACTGAAGTGAGAAAGGCATCGAAATAACACCACATAGCGTCAGTCTGAAGTTGCTTTCTGGGTGTGAGACTGACGCGAGAGGATCTTTCCGGATCTCACATTTGCTATTGGATGACTCTTAGTCCATTTATCAAGAAGTTCAAATGGAGTGTAGGATGCGCACATTAGATGACGGTCCTTAAGAAGTTGAGTCTTCATGAAGAGTTTCATGAAGTGGATCATTATGAAAGTGTGGTGTTTTTGGGGATTCTTCAACACCTTGGGATATAATTAAAGATTGTTCTTGTTCTTATGTTGATGGGATACTTATTGATGGTACATCTTGGTCAATTGAAGTTGACACAGGTGAATCGGCTATATCAACAACTCTTGGTGTAGCAGCTACTTGAACTAGAGAAATAGCACTCGGTAGAGGATTTAAGTATTCATCGAACATCGGTTGGAACAAGCGATCCCAATCATTTCTGGTCGGTGGGGTACAAGGTTGTTGAGGAATAGGGTTTGGTACGAGTCCTGAACTGGATGTTGCAGGTGTCATGAATTGAAGTCTGGGTCCTGAACTGAATTATTCAGAAGCCATTGTTGTCAGCTCGTCGGAAAATAATTTGAATGGTTTCCTATGATTTTCTAGGTTTCATGTTATAGATTCTGACCAGTTTTTTGTGGGGCGTAACAACAAAATCCCAATATTGGCCTTTGCATTTTGTTTACCCAAAATCTTTACTGTCATGGTTGGATAACAGAGTGAACCAAAGACATAAAGAAATGATAAATTCGGCTTTTTGTCGTGCATCAGCTCATATGGAGTTTTGTTGTATCGGAGACGGATTAGGGAATGGTTTTGGGTATAACAAGTTGTATTGATTGCTTCGGCCCATAAAAATAATAGAGCTTTTGAAAATATCAATATTATACGAGCAACTTCGACTAGAGGCTGGTTTCGTCTTTCGACAACGTCGTTCTATTAAGGAGTGCGAGCAATAGATGTTTGATGTGAGATGCTGACATTATCATAAAATTCTAGAAGGGCCTAATTGACAAATTCAGTTCCATTATCTGTTCTAACATTACGGACTATGGAATTAAAATGAACTTAAATATTTTTTATGCATTTGATGATAGCATCGGGAGCTTCATCCTCTGATCTCAAAAATTTAACCCAAGTAAATCGTGAGTAATCATCGACTATCACCAAGATATACTTTTTCCCATTAATGCTCTCTACGCACATCGGACCACAAAGATCCATATGCAGAAGATAGAGTTTATCTTGGTTAGTGTCTTCAGCTTTGGGTTGATGAGAGGATTTCTTGCTTTTGCCTAATGCACATGCTGAACACAGATGATCTTTCTTAAATTTAAGCTTTGGAATGCCTCGAGCAAGACCATCTTTGGCTAGCTGGTTTAGAGTACCAAAGTTGAGATGAGATAACCGACGGTGCTATAACCAACTCTTAGTCTTTGAAGCTTTTGATAATAAACATATCGGAGAAGTCTTTAGCATGTCATTAAGAGAAATTGTGCACAAATTTGTGTCTCTGGATCTTGGAAGTAGATCAACACCGTCTAATTCCAAAATAAAGCAAGTGTTTTTCCAAAAAGCAACTTCAAGATCCGAGTCACAGAATTGTCCAACTGAAAACAAGTTATGTCCGAGGCCATCTACATAATATACCCTTAAGATAGTAACATTCCCCGACTGATAATCACCATAACCCAAAATCTTGGCAATCTGGTCATTTCTAAATCTAACAGTTCCCAGAAATTTACTAACGAAGTTCATGAGTTGAGAGCGGTTTCCTATCATATGTTTTGAGCATCCGGAGTCCAGATACCAGAGAACAATCTAGAAAACCAGTCATTGACAAGAGAAGAAGAAGATGGAACATTATCAGCATTGGATCCTCAAGAATGATTAGGTTCCGAGTTGTTAGCAATCCTAGATTCTATAATCTTAGATTTTTTACTTGAACCAACAAATTTTACTTGTTTGGGCTTCCTGCTATATACTTTAAGCTCTGGTTTTTTTATATCTATTAAGTGATGAGTGCTTTCTTTAAGAGGCACTAATTTAAGGAAGTGATTCTAGTTGAAGGGCATGAGTTACCAACTAAAGTAAACAGTTTTCATGTAGGTTTTCCATCATTGATTCTCCTATTCCAGTGAACACTTTACTATAGGTTTCAAATATTTTGATGTTGGCTTTGCTTAGCAGCTTAGATTTAGAGCACATTTACATCATTCACAATTTGCATCAAACATATATTGTTTACATTTAACACAAATTAACTTAGAATTCGCATTTAACATAGTATGCTTAACCTTTGCATCACAAATTGGGTCTTTAACATGATTCTTTTTATTAGAGCTTAAATTAGCTCTCCTAAGTTGGTCTTCTACTTTATTCTTCTGTTGCTAACTTGAGTTTGCTGTTTGCGAGATCCTATCATTCTTTTTATTACTTGTAGATTATGATCTGCTAGCACTAGTAGAACTCTTCAATCCTGTAAAAGGCAACACAGGTGTGTTAGAATCTAATGTTTTGGATGACTCTGTCTGTTTATGAATGTTGCTTGAGGATGTGAGAGGTTCAGAAAACCTAACTTTCTTGACTTTGTTCATTGGTGTGATAGAAACCAATTTCTCACTATGTTTATTCGCATTAAGGCAGTGTCTCGAACAGAAACAAGTTACTTGGTTATTGTTTGGCATGCTTTACAAAGCAAAGTCTAATGCATTATCTAAAGGTTGTTTTGCGTCGACTATTTCCCAAAGAATATTTGCTTGTTCCTGAGTGTACTTAAGATAGTCAATGTGAGCGATTCTATTTTTCTATAACCTAGGAGCTAAAGGATCTAAATTAAGTTTGAACATCCCTAGAGCAATAGTGGTGGCATTAGGTATTTGTGCAGCGTTTTCAACAATTTCTTTTCCTTTTAGTTTTCGTAAATCTTTTTTCAAAGATGTAATCACAAAAACCTTTTCTTGAATTTGACCTTTTAAATCCGCATTTTTCATAGACTTAGAATTCAATTGAGAAATCAAAGAGTCACACTGTTCCTTAGAGCTAACACGCGTCCTTTTAATTGAATCAAACTGATCCTTGTAACTTTGTTTCAAATGATCGATTTCCTTATGTAAACGCTCGTTTTCATAAAATAATTTGGCCACACTATGTTCCAGTTCAATATTTATGGTCTCAATTTCATCCATATCATGTTTGACTTTCTCTTCCTTGTCATTTTCTCTCATAGATTTAATATATTCCTTCAACTTACGAATGGTAGTGTCTTTAGCTTGTAGCTGAGCTTTCAAATCGTTATTTTCAAAATATTCTAGAATTTCAAGAGCATTTTGATTATCATAGGATTTGTCCTTTTGAAAAATGTCATGATTAAGTTGTATTGATAATTCAAGAGAAATACAATGTTTTTCCAGTTGTGAGTAACTTTTCAAAAGTTTATTATACGCATTTTGGTTTTTTAAAAACTCAACATCAATATCAGAACACTTATCACAAGATTCACTACTTTTCATTTCCAAAATCACTGAATCACCCAAAACAACAGTAGAAATCATCACACATAGCCTAACATCTTGAGACATGATTTGGTGTAAGAGTCGATCATTGTCAAGAAAAAGTTATTTCTTATGAATTTCAAAACACTGTTTGTCTACAGAACATTGTTGAACAGCAGCTTCCATCTGGTTAAAAACTATTTGTACTACCATTACCTCATTTAGAAGATCTTTATCAAAAACATTAAATATGTCTTTTAAGGTCTTTAAAAATGGAATAATTTCATTTAGAAATACAGCTTTAGTGTGTTCAATCCCTCATTCCCCTTCTGTAATAGCATCAGGTGTAATCCGCTTTTTTATCACGGTGTCAAATTTTCCAAGATGGTATTTAAGCTTCTTAAGGCTTGTATTTACTAGGCTTACCTTAGGAAGTTCCCTAGGAGCCTCAATTTTGACAGGTGAAATATCATATTGGTCAGTATTAGGGTGTGAATTTTGTAACCAAAAAGCTTGTTTTGCAGACAATTCTTGTTGTAGAACAAAACGTTTACAAAAATATTTAGACAATCGATTTAACTCAACATAATTAATTGGAGTAGTATTAATTTTCTTTTCTTTTAAAATTGGATCGTTTTGTTTTACAAGCATTTTAGATCGACTTACTTCTTCCAAAATCAATGTCTCTTCATCATCAATCACAGGAATAATAGCATGTTGACTAGATATTACACTACCATCATACAAGGTTGGCTTAATCCGCTAAGCTTCCTTAAGATAAAACGGATTTTGATAACCAAGAGCTTGTTTGTGATTTGTTTAGTGTTATCATTAACAAACTGTGCGTTGTTTACAATGTGCATTGTTTGAGTAGATTAGCCCACTTTATAAACAATATTATCCAGTTCCTTGATTTTCTTTTCTAAATCGATTTCTTTGTCCATATATTTACTTTCTTTTTCTTTGGATTCATTTTTAAAAACAGTAAATGTTTGCAATAAAGATTCCTTTTCCTTGATTTGATTAGAAAGATTTTGTTTAAGTGAGTCAATTTGCTGCTTAAGTGCAAGTTTTTCCTTAATCATATCATCCATTTAAGAATTGATCATTTTTTCACGAGTGCTTAAATCAATATTAAGTCTCTATTTAAAAGTTTTGACTTGTTCTTTATATCTCTCAAGTTCTGCGGTTAAGGATTCATTATTCTTTTCCTAATTAGCCTTTTCTTAATTATTTACATGATTAATCATTTGTTCAATCACAGATAATATCATTGAATCTTGTTGTGCAAACAAATTAGTATCTTGAACAACTGCTTGTTGTGTTTCTTGCAAATATTGAGAGTAAGAAAAGATATTACTATCACTTGTTATCTCATTATCTAGAAAATCAACAACTGGTGTTTGTTCAAAATCCTACATGGCATGCACACTTTGATTGTCCAAATCATTATGATAGGATTCAGAATGAGGTACTGATATTTGCTAAATTGTACATTAAATTACCCGGGATTTTGCCTAATAAAAGCCAATAAAATGCCAAAAGAATAGAAAATGTGTGCTTTTGTGTCCAATTGTGCAGGTAAGGATTGAAAAGACAAAAAGAAGCAAAAACGATCAAAAATCGACAAGAAACGGGAAAAAGACAAAGAGTCAAGAGCAAGAGTGAGAATCCAGCCAGAAATCACAGCCGGATCAGCCCGACACAGTCAAACTCAGTCAAAGAAAGAAATAAAGGAAGTCAAAAGCCAAATTTCAAGTCAAAGGGCCATTATTGACAAGTCTTAAAAGTTTAAAGGGCTTACTTTGAAGATAGAAGGAACAAGGGCCAAAGTTGCCAAAGAGTGAAAGTTGATTTATAAAGAAGAAAAGGAAGAGAGAAAGAACAAGGGCCAAAACTGTTAAACTCCAAACTTCTTTATAACTAGAAAAGGGCGGAGCCAAGGTACAAGGACCAATTATGTCAACACTCCAAAGATTCAAATATTCACCGGCTTTCTCGCAACAAACCCAACAACCTACAACTAAATTTCCCGCCTAAACTTCACACAGCCCACTTCGATTTTTCCACAACCCCCGCTCCTTTTAAGTGTTAAAACTCGTTCCTACACTCTCCCCAATCACAATAAGACACGTGTAAACACCCTATTGGCCATGACACCTCATCAAACCCATCAAACGGCTTAAATTCACTCACAAATGATCAACGGCTGAGATTTAAAGGACCATTCTAGAAAGCCTTCCCTCTCTTCACCTCTCCTCTATAAATAGCAGCTCTAGACATCATTTTGTAGTAGTTAGATTTTAGTTTTAAACATTTACTTTGTAATTGTCCGTTTTTAAGCAATTTAAGCTTTCATTTTAAGCACTTAAGCTTTTAAGCTCTTGTAATCATTTCCTTTAAACTTGTACTACTCTAATTCAGCAATACAATTCGTTTTACACATTTATTAAGCTTTTGTTTTCAAGTATAAGTCAAATTTCATCAAATAAGCTTTAAATAAGCTCGTTTGAGCTTATTCCTTTTAATAAGCTCAATTTCAGTTTATTTTTGTTCTTAAGCACTAATAATCTCAGTCTAATCATTTACATCAAGGAAAGACTGGATCATTAGGTTGTGATAAAGCTCATTTTCAAGCATCAAAAGAGCTAATAAGCTCAAATTTCAGCTTATTGAGTTTTAAGCCTTGGTCTAGAGGCAAGGTGCCATTTAGGAACATTCAAACTTCTACTCTTGGATAGTTTGAATGTGAAGATACTACAAGGATTCAGGTTCTCTTTTCTATATCTCATTTTGGCAAATTCTTAGCTTAATTCAAAATTAGCTTATTGCCTTATTTTGTGCCTAATTCTTCTTAAATTTGTTGAGATAGTTTTAATAAGCATTTGTTGGTAAACCTTGGTAGTTAAGTATTCATCTTAGTTTTTCATTTTGTTTTAAAATCTGTTATAATACTGTAGTTATAATAAGCACTAAGAGAGAAGTGGCTTATTGTTATAAAAGCTGGTAAGTGTTAATGAATCAATAGCTTAAGTAGTTGATTTTTAGAGAAAGTAGATATAAAGATTTAGCTGAGTTAGTGTTAAAATAGATTTTAAGCATCCTTTAGATTTAACAGCTTTTCTTAAGGAGTGTTTGGATTAGGTTTTCTTTGACTCTTAAAGTCAATATTACCTTGTCAAATCTTTTTACATAGTTGTGGTAGGTTAGTAAACCAAGTTTAGACCAGCTTTTAAGAATTAGATTTGTAAATTCAATAGTTTAGAGTTTAAAAATTCATTCTCAGCACCAGGGGAAAATTTCAGTTGAGAAAAGTTTAGATTGTAGGAACTTAAAAGGAACTTATAGTTTAAAGTTTAGCTGTGTTCACTTAATGCATTTAGTGTAGTATTAGTTTGAAAATTCTAGCCTGCATCTCAAGTGCATTACCATTTGCATCAGCAACATATTAGATCAGCAACAATAGATAGTAGCAGTACTTAGGATTTGCTTATTACCTCTTTGAATTTTCCATTTCCATGAGAAACCTTGGAAATCCTTTTACCTAGGTAGAATAGTAGTAGCTAGGTTAGCTTATTTTCAAGAGTTCAGCACTTAAGGTTCAGCAATAAGCAGTGTAGCTTATTTTTAAAAAGCATTCTCAAGAATAAGTAAAAACTAGCACTTTTTAGGTTAAATTTTCTTGTAAATTTTGTTATCACTAGGCCAATCTTAGTATAGAATCCTCTAGTACACATCTTAAACCACAATTAGCTTCTTCTGTTTTTAAGTTTCATCTAGAAATAAGCCCAATATAAGCTAAAATCCAAAAAGTTTAGCAAACAAGCACTTTCTGTGACAGCCATAGATTTTCTTATTTTCTAGCTTATTCCTTTGATAAAAGTCCAAAGTGCTTTTGTTAAAGTTGTAGGGAATAAGCTGGTTGCCAACTTTGTAGTTTTAAGTTTTTGCTAATTCTCAAAATTTAATAAGCCAAAAATAAGCACAATCGCGGGGTCTGTTTGGTATTTTTCTTAAAGTTCAAGGTTAACTGTTTTAACTGTTGTGTAAATTTACCAAATTTAGCCCGCCTACCCTGTAGTTTACTATCTTTCAATTTCTACCCTGTCTTTCTTAGAATTTTAAATAGATTTAATATTTTTCATAATAGTTTATAAAAATTAGGTTTAAGTTTTAATAAATCAAATTAGTTTTTAATAGCTTGATAAAAATTAGGGCTTTTGTTTCTATTAATTTTCTGCACTAGTCTAGCATTTTAAAACCATTTTTTTATATTTTTCCAATTAAATTTGTATTTTCTAGAAATTAAAATAGAATTTAGATAATTACTTTTTCTTAGATAAATCATAAAAAATAGAAAAATAGTTGAAAAATTAAAATTCTTTTTGCATTAATTTTCATTTTAAATCTAGTATTTTTGAAAAATAAAAGAAAAATTTTAGTGTTAATTTTTAGAAAAAGTTTATTTTTGATAATTCATTAAATCTTAGAAAAATCATAAAAAATTCAAAAATACATAAAAAATTCTAATTCTTTTTCCTAAAATTTTCATTTTAAATTTGTGATTTTTAGGTATAAAATTTGTTAAAAGTCGTGTTTTAGATTTTAAATTTCAGTTTTAGCCCGCGTTTATTACGTTTTGTGCATTTAAATTTTGTGCTAGTTAATTGTTTTTCAATTCATGTTATTATATTTTGTAGAGTAAACAACAAATAAAAATCCCTTTATCATTCTTAGCTCGATCCGACTATTCAAATTCCTATTCACGATTTGCGTTGGGGACTCGACCTGAGGATAAGTACTTCCCGGATAAAAATATACGAATCGTGTTTTCTTTTGTGAGATTTTACCTTATAATTCTCTTGGTTGAGAAGTATTTTGGAAATGAATTATTACTGAGATTATATACTATATAGTATATTAAATTTGTTTTACCACAACCAGAATTTGACGCCGCTGCGGGATCTCGTGAACGATTGTTGAGCGGTTTCGTTGAATAGTTAGAGTTTCGAAGATCCTTCCATTGGAAGTTATTTTGCTATTTTTCTACAAAAATATAAAAAGTTCATTAATTCGATTCCTATCGAATTAAGTAAAAAAAAAAATATATATATATATATATATATTAATAAACATTTGGATACTTGATATCCATCTTAAACCATTCCAATCTAAACAACAAACAAATCGTGAGTACTTGCGAGGTACGGAGGTACCTTTATGTTTACAAACTAAAGGTGGTTTAAGGGAAAGTGATAGCTATTCTCTAAGTAGTCATGCGGCTCGCTGAAGCTTTTCCGCTCTCTTCTTTCGTGCGTATTCTTAGAGGACTTTATGTGAAGCTTGTAAAAATCGATTACAAAAATTATTTTTGTTTTCTTCATATTAAAAACTAAAAAATTGTAATTTTCCCCAAAATTAATTTCTTAATCTTCAAATTCCTCTTTCTCTTATTTTTCACTAGTGCATGCGCACTCGCTCCTCCTTGGAATATACTATTCAATAAGAGACTAATTGTCGACGATCTACACACCGACATATAGGCAATCCCCTCCAATTGGATCCGATTCAAATGGCGATGACCGACCTATGGCTCGAGCAACTCCAAGGCTCCCACAGGGGGGTTTGAAGTGCTATAGTTGTACCGTAATTAATGCTCAAACTTTGAACTAAATCTCCCTCTTTAATTTGGTTCAAAACCGAATTTTTGAGGACGGTAATGGATGAGGTAGCCTCATGCTCTATCCGTCATTTCGATGAAGCATACGAAACAACAAAGGTACCCGGTTGTACCTAACAACCACCATCAAAACTTCTTCTTTTCATTTTCACTTGTATTGGCGTAGCCAAACGTGGCTAGAAAAAGAACCCCAATTCCATTCTCACATGGGAAGATCTTAGTTTCTAAGTTTCATCAATTCTTCTTTCCCACCCTTTTAAAAACACCAATCATCGGATCGAAAATTACGAATTTTCGTCAATTGCTCAGAATCTTTTCCGAATAAGCTTAGTTGAGCGTTTCAAGGAACTTTTTAGGAAGTGTCCTCACCATGGTTTTTTCACTCATTGCCACCAAGTAGATACATTCTATAATTCTTTGAGATGAATGATCAAGTATCTCTTAATTCTGCTGCCGGAGGTCAATTTTCTCTACAAAAGTCAAACGAGGTGCTACTAATCATTGGAACAAAGTCAAAAGTTAGATGCTCACGGAAACGACGTGATTGCAGAGTGAGTCACTGAATGCTCCAACTTCTTCTAATTCTCATCTAACTTTGAGTTCAACAATTTGGCAGCAGCATTAGGGATAAGATGACCTTAACCTTAGGAATGAAATGAATGAGATGAAAAAACATGATGAGCTTTGTGCCTTACTCCTGTTCCGATCAAAGCCTGTTGAGGAAGGTTTGTTACCACTTGTGGTAATAATCATAGTTTAATATGTGCCCAATGACTAGAGGAGGTTACGAAGCCCCGGTTTATCATGATAATTTCCAACAATTTCAACAAACCGCTTCGGTTGGTAATTTTGTTCAAAATGGAAATTCCGGTGAGGTACGTCCTCCCAACTTAGCAAACCATACTCACCCACCTGGTTTTCCTTCAAACAAGGTTAATACCATCTTAGTAGGTATATCCATCATCAAATGGTTACCGTACCATAAGCCACACAAATTCTTCAAAAATTGTGCTTGCTAATCAATTGGATAATTTCAAGAAAACCACCGAGGGTAGTATGCAGGCTATGAGAAATCATATTACAATTTGAAAGCTGAAATTAGGAGTGAAGTTCAAGCTACTTTACAAAACCAAATTCAACTCTTTTTAAAAGGAGAATTCAAGAATGATTTGAAAAACCAACCATAATCTTCGTGAATCAACAAATGAATTCCAAAAAAATTTGCAAAACATGTTGACGTGTTTCTTCCAAACCAAAGTCAGCCTTCAAACTTCTATCTATGGTATCTACCACTTTACCCAAGTAATACATCAAACCCAAGGGTGAAGTTCGGAGCCATTACGACTCGAAGGGACTTTTTACACACCGGTGCCACCAATTCCACCACCTCTTTATGATGAGAATGAACCTTTGACTGAAAAGGAAACCGAGGTGACCAAGGATAAGGTGCTACCGAGCACCAAAGACATCCAACCTCCGGTATTCCAAAAATCTCATGATCCGGTTAATCCAGTGAGCAGTCCAATTTCTCTTGAGCCTTCTTCTGCTCAAGTTGATAATTCTCCACTTTCAAAAGAATCTTCTAGAGAAACCAAACTTCCATATCCTTCTAGGGTAGAACGTGAAAAGAAAGATTCGAATGATAAAGTGCAAATCCAAAAGTTTTGGGAAATGTTCAAAAAGATTCATGTGGACATTACTTTGGCAGATGCTTTGATTTTAATGCCTAAATATCAAAAGATGTTAAAAAAAGCTTGCTGGACAAACAAAGAAAGTTGATTTGAAATAGCAAAGACACCAATGAGATGCTAATTGTCCGCGGTCTTTTCAAAAAGCTTCCGGAAAAGCTTGGTTGACCGATGGATTCGATTTCTCTTCCTTGTGTTTTGGGAGTTTGATAATCACTTAGCTCTAGCGAGCTCTAGGTGCAGCTATCATCTCATGCCCTTGTTCTATTGAAGAAAACTGGCTTCCTGACCTTACAAGTACTAGAATGGTTCTAGAATTAGCCGATCGAACAATTTCTTAACTCCCTTCGGGATGCCAAAAATGTGTTCGTGATGAAAGTCAGGAAAATTCTATTCCGAGGCGATTTTGTGATCTTAGACTTTGTTGCAGACCCTCGTTGTTCCTTTGATACTGGTAGACCTTTTCTTTAAGAACCGCGACGGGTCTTAATTGATTTTCATCGGGGGGAGTTAGTGATAAGGATGGTTTGAAAGAATAGTTTTATAAAAAGATGGATGGTCAGTCCAAGTAATGAGGTTCAATCCATTATGATGGATGCTTATGATGACCAGGTTCAAATATGTTTGTGAAACCTGAAAGTAATGATGATTCACAACAATCTGCTATTGTTGATGATTTTGAATCTCTTCTGTGGATATTATTAAAAAATAGAAGAAACTAAGGGAATTTCTGACCTAGTTGCTAGAAAGAAAGGCTTGTTTTGCTAACTTAGATAGTGTAAAATCATTAAGCCAAGGTAAGAGTTATTCCTATTCTCGAAAAAAGCTTCCCTAAGTGCAAATTTTCACACTCTTTCCATAACCCAATAATCTTGAGGACTCTTTCACATGGGTCTTCGGAAGTGGTTAAATGTGATTTTCTTACTACTAATGGTGATCCCATCACTCCTCCTTTCACCATTCCCACTAAAAAGGATTTAACTAATGAGAAAGTTGAGAAACATGAGGTTAAAACATGTAATATTTCAAGAGAAAGTTCCTCTATTTGTCCTTCCATTAAAGAAAAGCTTAACTTTTGGAAAAACAAAGAAGTTTTGGAAAAGAATGAGATTTTGAAAAGAAATAACACTTGTGATTTTCAAACTCCATCATCTTCTTTGGGAAAAAAGGAAGTTGAAGGAGAGAAGACTCTTGATGTTAAAACCATTGTGTCCTTCTTTGCTCCCATTGGGAATTGTGTTAGAAAATGGGCAACAAATGAGTTTGTAAAAGATAATGATGAGATTAATCATGAAGTTTTCAAAAGTGATAACGAAAATGTTTTGGGAGTTCATGATAATGAGGAAGAGGAAATTGCTTTCCTAGATGGTTTACTTGAAGATGAGAATTTCTTTGAAATAAATGATAAAAAGGTTGAATCTTTGGAAAGAAAGACTAAAGAGGATTTTGAAACAAAAGTTGAACCTAAGTTCAAAAAAGAGTTACAAGTTTTTCATCCCGACATTGAAATACTTAACCATTTTGAGACTACCTCTTATGTCGGGAGTGATTATGTGTTTTATGAGGATTTTAATCTCGTGGATATGATATTCCCCATGAACATTCAGGGAAAGATATTTGACCCGGGGATAACATTTCATGAGAAATCTTTTGAAAAGGATGCTTTTAAGGATAAGAGTTCAAAAGAGTTAGCACCATCTAAAGCTCTTTTGACTCTTGATGTTTTTGACCCACTCCACCCACCCTTAATGGACTTTCATGTTACCAAAGCATTTTCCGGGTTCACATTTTCTCTCTTGAAAATCTTTTCTAAAAAGTTTTTTGAACCCGGAATCAAAAATGCTACGGTATATCTTTCATCCTTAGTTTGGGGAGGTTTCCACCTCTTGGAATTTCTTCACCCTCACTATTATCCACCATAATGAACCTAGTTTGGGGAAATGAGTCAAGCTAGGGGACTCTTTAATAAACAAGCGCTTCGTGGGAGGCACCCCATGCTTATCCTTTTTATCTTTTTATTTTCTTTTCATATTTTCTTTGCTTCCCCAAGGACAAATCCAATTCGGGGCGAGTATAGCTGTACTCGTTAACAAAAAAACTAAGAGTAAGCCGTTTTAGAGATGTTTTTTGAGCTAAACAATGGTAAAAGAAGAGAGGAAGCTTGTTCCTCTTTTGTCTCTTTTGGTTGTTTGTGATTTTTGTCTAGGTTTTCCTGATTTGGAGACCTTTCATGGTCAAAAATGTGGAAGGGACAAAGCAATGCCCACAATTCCAACGATGGTCTCTAATCTTCTCTTCATAAATAAAGGAAATCACTTATTCCTTGTCTTTAATCCGAACTAACATCATTCTTATTGGCATGTTCCATAAGAATTTTGTTAAAGATACCTTTTGACCCTATTTTTTTAAACTTTGAGGACAAAGTTTTCATTTATAGTTTGGGAAGGAATCTTCATTTTACTTGCACTTCATCACGCAACCTTGTTTGAATCTTTTTTGAAATTACCTTTTTGTGAAAAAAGTGAGAAAATTAAATTTTGCTTCAAGAAATGCTCAAAAGAAGCGTTAGTTGAGAAAAACAACCACTTTTTGGTAGTCCGGTGGTGAGAAATAGGGAGTTTAATTTAACTTTACCGGTGAAAAATGATGCCCTAAAGCTGGTTCTTTAACCTACCTTTTGTAGGGCCAAGCTTTCACAAATCCTATTGCTTTAAAATGTGAAGAACAAGAGATGATGTAGTTAAATATAAGTGTATTTGTTTAAGCAAGGTTTATTTGGAAAACCTAAAGCTTATATGAATAATTTGTGTCTTTTTACTCCCATAAGCCTTAATCACACTAATCATGACGTCTCTTTTGTATTTAGCTAAGTCAACCAATGTCTTTAGAAAAAGTCTTACATTTTGAAAAAGAATTCATTTTAATATGTAAGTAAGATTTTTGGTTTCAAATTTATAAGTTGATTTTCTAAAGTGAAATTTTTCCATTCATCAAAAAAGATAATTATAAAAAGAATGCCAATGAAGCATTTCTAATGCAAAAGCATTATTTTTCGTGCCAATGAAGCATTCGCAAAAATAGAATAATAAAAGCTATATGTAGTTTTGATCGTTGGCGTATCCATGTTGAGAGAAAGACTCGGATGGGGTCGCAACTAAGGATTAAAACTATGTACGTGGAATCAAGGTTCGTAGGCATTCATCACTAGGGAGCGCGGCCTAGGTGATGATTGCAACTAAGGACTAATTGGATCAAGCATTTGTAGGAAAAGGTGTTTCGCGATAACCCAACAAAACTTTAGCGAAGCGAGTGGGGGTTCGAACTAAGAACACCGGTTTGTTTTGCGATATCCTATTGGGAGAAAGGGCCTAAGTAGGGTACGAACTAAAGAACAACATTCCTATTGCAAAAAGAAAAAAAAATAATTATAGCTACATGAAAATAAAAAAGAATGGTTAACCAAATTTCATTTTTCTCAAATAATTTATAAGTTTTGTTTCCTAATCTCTTTAGCTTGAGTCGAAGTTTATATTCTATGTTATTAACATTGAGCTCAGCAAGCTTATTGTTAAAGCATAGAGTATAATTACAACCTATGTGCTCATGATATGATGATGAGTGATGCCAAGGTGAGTTGACGGTGATAGCGAAAGAAGGATGCATGCAGGACATCTTAATCTCTCTATGAAATTTCGGGAGACGCCTGTATGAGCCTGTTAGAGAATGTAATTCGTCACACTGAGAGTCTTCTCTTATGATAGAGTCAACACAGACAAGCTTCCACTGAGAAATCTCTCGTACTAGACGAGAACCTATAGTATGCGTCTTAGCTTTAGGTTAGAACATAGACTCTTTTTTAAATTGCCTTGTTTAGTCTAGTGAAATCAGATGACGAATTTTCTCTTTTGTGCTCTATTAATCGGGAGTAGCCTATTTCAATGAGCCTAAAAGTTGCAAAATTGCAATGATTGCCATTAACGTGTTTTAAGAGATTAAATGTTGAGAAAAGCGAAAGTTGTTTTAAAGGTGATTCATAAAAGGTTTTTAACAAGGGCATTTTGGAAACTTGTTAGTTTACAAAGTGTAAACTTAATAACATTGCGTGAGGACACGACAATCCTTTAAATCATTCCAGCTTGTAAGATTAAGCAGTGCACACCACATGCATCATATAATTTCCAGCTTAAAACCTTATACTGTTGTAGCTTCCAAACTTCATCTTCTATATGAGGATCAAACATAGTCTTTAAATCTCCCCAAAGAACTCTCTCAAGTCCCTCTTCTGGCCTTTGTGATCCATGCTTATTCTTCATTAAATTCATAGAGCTTCCAAATCTTCTCTCTTAAAGTCTTTAAGCATGTATCCAAAAGTTAAATACCTCTTAGATTGTCCATCAGCTCTAATGATCAAGTAATAGCTTTTCTTTCCTTCAGTGACAATCTTCCAATCAACAATAGTTTGCGGTTTTGTGGCCAAAGGTATAACATCAATAGCTATCTCTTTTTCTTGAACTACTTTCATCAATTGCTTTAGTTCTGCTATCTCTTCTTCTTCATCTACCTTCTGCTTCTTTGAAGACTCTTGCTCTAATGCTGCTCCTTCTCTTTTGTTACAGTCTTCAGCCTTATCTTGTTTTTCACTCTCCACTTCTTGATCCATAGGTACAAATGTTTCTATCCCTTTCATGGTTCTTTCAAAAGCTTCTTGAATTTCATTGTAGCTTTTGTTCTTCAACTGCTTAAGAGTATATCCAGCCATGTTCTTCAGATAGGTAGACATTTGACTTCTCTTTTGAGCTTTTGTAAGTGGTTTCCTCCTCTGTTGTTTAGCTCTAAGCCTTGTAAAATGCTTTTTTCTTTTATTCATAAGCTCTACAAAAAACTTTAACTTTTCTTCAACAGTCAATTCTCCCTGTTCTTGTGTTTATAGTTGCTCAACTAGCTCATAGTCTGGATCTATTCTAGCCTGAATATCATCCCATTCAGCTATTTTCCTTGCAGCTTCTTCTTCTTCAGCTTGCAACTGGAGAGCTATTTGTTAATCAAACATAGTTTGAGCTTTTCTAGACTTAGGCTCTTCAGGTTCTTCTACCATCTTACATTTTCCTTTGTCTTGAACCTTAACTTGAAAAGGTTGTTGTGAAGTGATTATTGGAGCTGAATCACCTATGCTCTTCTATGACAGTTTCTTTATCCTTTGTCTTTATCTCCATCAGAGTTTGAGCTAATGTCATCTCCTCATCAATAGTTTTACTTGCTTCTTCATCAACAAATACTTCTTCTCCTTCTAAATCATGTACTCCAAACAAGTCTTTATCAGTAAATGTAGTATTCTCCAAAGTTACTCCTACATCTTCATCTATATCAGCTATACTCCTCCCATGTTTGGATGCATCCTCCTAATCACCCAAAACATTTTCTTCAGAGGACTCAATTCTTGCAGTGGAGCCAACCTTGAATAATCTTTTAGTTTATTGGAGCTTGATTTCTTTCCTCTTTCCAGCCTTTTGGCTCTCTTCTTTACAGCAGCAATCTTCTTTGCTTGAGCAGTCTTTGTGGTTTCTAAAGCAAGAACCCTGCTTGACAATTGTGTACAAAGAGTCATCAGTTCAATAAGTTTTAGTCTATCCTCACCACTGAGTGGATCATTGGACTCAATATGTACAGCTTCATCAACAACCATTGTAGGCTCAGTTTCCTTCCTTGTAAGCCTTCTCACCCTTTGCTTTTGTGGTTGTGATGACTGAATTGATGTTGTTGCTGGAAGTGGGGTAGGTGTAGGTGTTGAAGTTGTTGTTGTTGGTGTTGGAGTGATGGTGGGTGGTGGTGTTTGAGTCTGCACAACCATTGTGGGGAACAATGGTGTGTTATTTCCAGAAAAATCTTTATTAACTCTCCTCATATTGGCAAAAATTTTCTTAGTGTGGCAAGGGACTATATATTTCCTATGGTGACTTGACAACCCCTCCATTTGATTCACAAACAGTTGAATAAACCTTGGATACATCAAAAAATTTGCAGCTTTAGTATCAAGGTTTCTAAGCATACCTTCCAAGATGTATTTTGAGAAGTTAAACTTTTGGTTGGTAGCTAAACAAATAATTGTTGATACAACAGTGCTACTGAACTCATTCCAATCTGTCATCTTGGCACTGAGGTATTGTAGTATTGTGTGAATCAAGAACTTCCATTGAGGACTGAAGAAAGCTTTATAGAACGTTAGCTTTTGTGAAAGTTTCTCATATCCCATTCTAGCCAGCTCTTCAAAAATTGTTGTAGATGGCAAACATTCCACTCCTCCTTCGTCAACAAACTAAAGAACACTCCTATTTGTAGCTTCAGACACTACAATTTTCTTCCCATCAATTAGGGCATGAATCTCTGATTCCCCGTTGTTCTTCTTGACGACACCTGTACTCCAAAACTGATCAACACACTATATATAGACGGTTGGGTTGATGGTAAGAGCATATCGAATGTAGCTCGCATTCAAAAAATCAATGATTTGTTCAAACCCCTTCGATTCAGTAGACTTTTCTAAGAACGCAACCATATTATGAGTTTCGGCAAACTTTAGAGTAGACATTGTTAGATTTTGATGATTAAGGATGAAATTGAGTTAGGGTTTGTGTTAAGAGAGTATAGCAAAGTGTAAAATCGAACAAATAATGCTAGATTAAAACCCTTGATTGAAGTATTTATGAAATCACCCTCAACAACATTAACTTAAATTGGAAGCATTAATTTAAGCCTAACAGTATTAACTAACCTTAGAGTAGGAAGTTATGCCTAGCAGCATTAACTTATCCTAACAGCAGTAAGTGAATGTCTAGCAGGCATAAACTAGTACTGGTACATTATATAAGCTTATAGCATAACTATACACCTTATAACACTAGTTTTTATTCCAAAAAGAATTCCATCATTAAATTGACTCTCACAAGCTCTCTTTATGTTTTTGATCTCATAATATCTCTCATTTCTTATTCTCACCAATTCACTCTATCTGTTTTTATATCACACAACTCTCTTTCTATTTTTCAGCTCACTATATCTCTCAATTCTTTTAACTCACAAAGTCACTCTTTTTATTTTTGTATCACACAACTCTCTTTCTATTTTTATGCTCACCACATCTCTATTTTCTTTTTCTCATAGTACATTACCACCATTTCCAGAGATTGAATCCCTTGATCGAATTGCTTCGATACTAAGGAGTGGTCCTTAGCTTTTCATGGGTGTTTGAATACCCGTGTATAGTCTTAAGTTGAAATCTTATGACTTGACCAAACTGAGTTGGTAGTATAGTTTTTGGCAAACTATCAGCCATTAATGGATTTAATAATTCTTTATCAGTTGCCGTTTTCCCTGGAATAGCCAGTTTTTTCTTGTGGATTAGACATGGTGAATTGATTACCATTTATGGTGTGGTGAAAAACCAACACTTAAAGAACATTTATGCTAGCAGCAGTAAGTTATGCTTAGCAGCATTAACTTATTGCCTAGCAGTATTAACTTTCACCAGCAATATCACCAATATAATCCAATCAACCTCCCCTCAAATCCAACCATACTGATTTGCTTATCTTGTAAGTGTTAGTCCAAAACCAAGAAAAACACAATCCAAAGCATTTTCTTTTCAGCAGTATTAATTATGACTAACAGTTTTAACTAGCAGTCTTAAGTATAATTAACAATACTAATTATACTTAGCAGTACTAACTGATACAACTAACAGTGCTAATCCTTTACAAAACATTACAAAGACACAAAGAGATTAACACTTTAAGGATTCAACATTCCAATACTTGCAACCAAGTACTGAAACCTTCCAACATCTAAAGCTTTTGTAAGTAAGTCTGCAAAATTGTTATCTGTGTGTATTTTAACCACTTGAATTAACTTTTTATCATTGCAGTCTCTTATAAAATGATGTCTAATCTCTATGTGTTTTGTTTTAGAGTGTAAAACAGGATTTTTAACAATACATATAGTACTATTATTGTCAATATAAATCTTGGTGTTCATGAAGTTGAATCCATAATCAAGCATTTGATTTTGGACCCATAATACCTGTCCACAGCAATTAGCAGCAACTACATACTCTGCTTTAGTAGTAGAGTTGGCAACTATAGTTTGCTTCTTGCATTGCCATGAAACCAATCTTCTCCCAAGAAATTAACAACCTGCCTACTGTGGATTTCTTCTAAACATGCACCAGCATGTCACTTGCATTTTTTTTTTATTTTTTTATTTTTTTTTTTTTTTTTTTTTTTTATTTTTGTATAAGCTTCCAAGTCAAATGGTGAGTCCTTAGGATACCAAAGGCCCAATTTAGGTTGACCTTTCAAGTATCTAAAGATTCTTTTCACAGCATGAAGATGTAAAACTTTAGGTGTGACTTGAAATCTTGCACAAGCACATATAGCAAACATTATATCAGGCCTAGAAGCTGTTAGATACATCAATGATCAAATCATTGATCTATATAAGTAAACATCAACATCTTCAGCTTCTGCATCCTTGAGCAATGGCTTTGAAGTCTCCATGGGTGTACTTGTTGATCTTACATTTGAAAAACCAAACTTCTTCAAAATTTCATCCACATACTTGTCTTGGTGAATAAAAATCCCATCTTCTTATTGCTTCACTTGTAATCCTAAGAAGAAAGTGAGCTCACCCATAGAACTCATCTGGAACTTCTTGTGCATCAATTTCTCAAACTCAGTGCATAACTCCTTCTTAGTAGATCCAAAAATGATATCATCTACATATACTTGAACTAGTAGAATATCACACTTTTGACCTTTTTAATGAAAAAAGTCTTATCTATTGTCCCTCTTTGAAATCCATTTTCCAATAAATAGGTAGACAAAGTCTCATACCAGGCTCTAAAAGCTTGATGTAGACCATATAATGCCTTTTCTACCTTATAAACTCAGTTAGGAAACTCTGGATCTTCAAACCCTGGAGGTTGGCAAACATAGACTTCTTCTTCAATCTGCATACATTAAATGCACTATAACACCCCCATTTTTGACATATAGCAGCGGAAGCTAATATGGGGTATTGCTTCATGGATCAACAGACATAATCATAGAAAAGGACTCATAAAGAGACGTTTGGGAAAATTTAGTTATCATTCAATATTATATCAGAGTTTTACAAAGGAGGTCCCAAAATCTAGAAACATAAAGTTTGAATGATAACAAGTTTAGCCATCTTTAAGTCCGTGTTACTCCGTGCCCATATTTGCTCAATTACCTGAGATAAACATGCTAAAAGGGTCAACACAAAGGTTGAGTGAGATTCATAGGTTTTCAGTTATAATAGTTGAGTACAAGTTCAATAGTAGGTTATGTTGTTATACACCTATAGTTTGTAATAATTGCAATGAGTACAATCATTATGGAAAACAGTTTGAATACAAGTTATCATAACAGTGGTTTACGTTGTTATACACCCATAAGTGTAATAATTGCGATGAGTACAATTATTATGGAAAATAGTTTGAATACAAGTCATTATAAATAGTGGGTTACGTTGTTATACACCCATAACTGTAATAATTGCAATGAGTACAATTATTATGGAAAATAGTGTTATTGCCCTAAGCTCATGACATCAATACGTTAACATGGAAATCACCATAGTGACATTGGTTGAGGAACAAATGTCCCCGTGGAAAGGTAACTTGCCAAGGTTACCCATTAAGTCAAATATAGTGCTATTGGTACCAAAAGTATAGGCACACCAACGGGAGTCGTCACACCCCGATAGATCTATCCACAATATTCGCGTTCACTCGCAATGCAAGTAATTAATGATTCATGATATGGAAATAGTGGCACTGGAAGGTACATAGGCAATAATATATCTGGATAGCATACAGCTGGAAAAACACTTGCATTCATGGTTTCAGCATGTATCCCCCTCGCGGGTTTATAAAGTATTCAAAAGATTTAAAAGCGAGGCTACAAACTCACCTTAACAGGGGAAATCTGATTGATGGCAAAAGTATATGAAATGAAAGTAACGGCTTCGTCACGCAACCTGGGGTAATATGTCAAGTCTTAGTGTGATGGTTTATGTTTCAAAACTTCATAAAGTTTAATGTATCACTTTGATTTATTATCTTATGGAAATATTGTATCCCTGTTCGGGCTATCATAATCCAGAGGCCATGTAGTATCGTTTGAGGAGTCAGGACACTTTAAATCGTAAACCCAGCAAACTCGTCAAAACAAACACTCAAATGGAACCCCTCACATGAAATTCCCTAGTAACGTGATACGATAAGATTTTAAGTTTCTTTAAAAGTTATTCGATGATAAATTACGTTAAATATATAACTTAATTGTTTTATAATGCGTCGATCGATGATTAATAACGATAAATATATCGGGTTTTAATAAAATCAAGTCTTATAATATTAATATATATTTTTATAATTTATATAAAAATATTATATTTATACCTTTAAGTTTGCAAATTGGCATAATATACCCTGATTAAAACTATTTTACAAGTTTAGTCCTTTATATATTAAGTATATATAATTTAAACCTTTAACTTTAGAACTTGGAAAAATAGGTCCTTATAGTTATAACTTTATAATAATGACATTTTCAGCCTCTCTAGTTATAAATTTCAGAAAGTTATGATATATACCCCTATGCATGAAAACATTTACAAATCAAGTCCAAAAAGTCATGCAAGCTTACTTTAGGGTTCTAAATGATATTGCAAGGTTATAGCTTATTAGAATAAGCAAAATAAGATGTTCTAACGTAACAAAAGTTTAGAAAAATGATTCGTTAACTAGAAAATCAAAACAGGTCGTTTTTAAGGTTTTAATAAAAAACACATGGGTTTGAGGATTCAAGGCTTCAAACAAGAGTTTATATATGATCTTAAGAGTCTTATGAACATTCTAAAACAGATTATGAGCTTACTTAACTAAAAATGGGTCGAATGTGAGGGTTTTGGGTTCATACGCCTAGAAACGACTTCAATGGCTTCTTTATCTTGATTCTTGGATTCTATTATGAGCTTAGGGACTTCACTTGATCTTCTACTACTGCTAGAGAATGGCTAGAACTCCATTTGAGTATGTGTGTTTGAGTTTGAGGTGTGATTGAAAGGGTTGCTTGGATTCGACTTATATAGGGCTCAAAAAGCCTTATTGCCCAAGTTTGGGTTTTTGCTTAGTGTCTTAGCTATCTTAGGTGATTCATGGCAGCTATGATGATGAGCATTACAAGCTAGGATAGTAGGATTGAGTGGTGGAAGGCTATGGAGGGAGCTAGGGTGATGATTAGGGGTTTTGGAGACTTGGTGGCCAAGTTGGGTGACAAGGTGGTGATGGAGGTGCTTGTAAGGTGCTGGAGTGATGGTGATGTGGTGGTGAGGTCCATGGGTGATGAGGTGGTGATAAGTCCATGGGAGAGCTTAAGTGTTTATTTAGTTTATACATGGCTGTTTTTGGACAGCCAACATCAGTCCTAATAATTTTGTTGCCATTTACAAACCGTAACCTCAATGAAGCTCAAACCAGTGAACATGGTTATATATTTGATTCCTCTACAACTTTTAGTTTTACATATTTAGGGGTTACTATACAAAAATTTAGAGATAACAACCATTTACTACAGGTGTGCAGAATCTGCATACTTTTGCCATTTCGGCTATAACTAATTCATCCGACATCAAATCGAGTTGAGTCCACCGGCAAAATGATCACAAGACATAGGTCAACACTATAGTATTTATTACTTAAACCCAAGCCTATTGAGTTTCTGTGGCCAGATCCTAAGTTTTTATCAACGGATGCAGATTCTAAAAAATTATGAACAATTAAGGTGTAACAGTTTGTTAGGGTTTTCGGGTTACGTTTTAGGTTTTAGGGTTAGTGTAAGAGCTTGAGATTAAAGGGAAAAGGTTTAAATATGTGAAATGAGGCTTGTATTTGCTAAAGAGGTGGTACAAAATCCTTAAGATTTTGGAGGGAAATGAGCTAGTTTGAATTATGCTTTATTGGCTTGTACATTAAGCTCAAATGAGTTGTACTTTGATTTAGGAGGTAAAAATGTGATTTAAATATTATGAATTTATCACTTGTACACATGCCTGAAAGGGTCTTTAATTTTCTATTACATGAAAATAGGCTTTTTTGGAATAAATGTTACGGATAATTGCTTGTTTGAGTAACTTGTAAATGTGTCCGTAAATGGACAATGTACTTGAGTAAAAATGATATAAAATATATAGACTTGACATATAGGATTTACGTGATTTAACATTTATATAGATGGGCATTGGTAGAAGTTTGTGTGAGCTCGATTACTTTAAAGGTGCAAAGTCCGTTGCAAATGAGATTAAAGCAAAAAATTTCTTGTAAAAAGGTAGGTATATAATATGTATATTAATAGACTCTAATTTATAGATCGATATTACAGTGCATCTAATTTAATTGATGGATATTACTTTGATGAAAATTACGGGTTGTTATATTCCATTGGTGAAAATTTAGGGTTGTTACATCCTCCCACCCTTACAGAAATCTCGTCGGGGGGAGGGGGGGAGATTTAGTTGAATGATAGAGTGTTAGTTGCAATAGATAATGAATGACTATCTCATAATCTGGAAGAAATCTAGAGGCAATGATAATGCTGAAGAAATGGAATTTATTCGTACAAACGGATCACAGATTTGAAAGAATATTGTTCGTACGTATGTCATATATTTAAGCCCACTCATTTATAATTTGTCACTTACAAACAGAGGCGTCCCAATCCTTGTAACTGAGAATTTATAAACTTACGGTTCGGTGGTTTATAATTTCCTTATTCAAATGAAGAAGCGTCCTAATTCATTTTAATAAGATGATTATAAATCATCCTACCTTAATATTGACACAGGATATGATATTAAAACAATGTCATGTATCGTTCTAGAATCATAAGGAATAATGAGGATAATAATGAGACGTCAATCGCGTTGATGTCTTAAAACAAGATGTTATAAGATGAGTATTTTTGCTGTCATTTTCCAATTAGCCAAGAATGCGGTGGATGTACGTGTTTTCAAAAGTATGAGGCGAGTATTCCAACTCAGAGTTGAATATAAAAGAACCAATGAGATTGATAACTATGTCAAGTTTCGATATTATCAAAATGAAGTCAAGAAGAAGTTGGGAAGACCATCGTCTTGAAGAAGTTTTTAAGGACCTTTGATTCCTGGGACCTGAGGGTTATGTACCTATTTTGTTATAAGTCTGACATTACTCTTAATTACTTCAATTTATTTGGTTTTCAGGGAAACTAGTCTATAAAATTTAAGGATTCATTAGGGAATATCGGTGTGACGTGTTACCTAATTGGTGATGTTGTTCTTAATGATGAAGACGGAGAAACGATAAAATGACAAAATGAGTTACATCTTTTTTATGGATAACTTCTCTTACTTATCTTAACATATCCTAAAACCTGAATAGGTGTTGATACTTTATAACTACGTGTCCCTTAAACGAAAGCGTAAGGATAAGGTTTTCGTATCTAGTAGTCCTTGGAGTTCACGAAGTGTGTCCCATAAGATTCTTCATATATAATTGATGGCGATCTTGGATATCCTCAAGGGTCATTTCTAAATCAGAAATCCTAAAGTGAATAAAAGCAATCTTGTCTCTCTGTCCCATATGCTTCTTTTGTAGTTCAATCTTAAGTTTGGTTTTTACTTCATCAAAATCCCTTGGTATGATTATCCAACCATTAACAAGTCTTTCTTCTATTTTTTCAATATAGAGAAAAGAAGAGTCTCTAAGATATTCAAAAATAACTTTCAATCTGTTTCTCATGGTGTTTTACACGCATCTTGATAGAACTTTTCCCTAATTCATATATCTGAGGTGGGGTAGGAGTATAAGTTGAGAAAGATAGTGGTACTAGGATACAGGCTTGCTTTCGAGATAAATAGATATCGTAGTTGAGAACGAAGATGGGGGATTGATTTGCTTCTTAGGTGGCAATAATTCTTCAGGAACAAAGAAATATCAAGGATCAAACATAAGTGATGTGTGGGTAATACGAGATAGAGTCAAAATAGCTGGTGAGAAATTGATATGGGTGGTGGAATAGGTGATTCCTTAGCATTAAATGCTTGCTTGTCTTTCAGATATGGATTATTGTAGAAAGAGAGAGATATAGGAGGGATTTCATCATTCTTAAAATTTTCCGAAAAGTCAGAGAGTTTGTTTCCCCGTCCTTGCTGGAAATAGTTCGGTAATGTTTGAACATTATAGTCAAGAGTAATTGAAGAGGCATAAAGCGCATGCTCCTCAACATAAGATGGGGTAGGATGAGTGGGAAAGACATGACTTGTATTAACAACCAGTAACTATATTATAATTTTTATTTAGTTTAATATAATAGTAGTGTATTATCTGTCATGGAAATTTCTTACACGTACTATTCTGGAAACCGCAGTGGCACGGAGGACTTTCTTGGATGGAAAAAGTAGTTATAGTTAAGGTTTTAACCTTATTCTCTATAACCGTGGCTCTAATACCAATCTGTAACACCCCTATTTTTGACATATAGCAACGGAAGCTAATCTGGGGTATTACTTCATGGATCAACAGACATAATCATAGAAAACGACTCATAAAGAGACGTTTTAGAAAATTTAGTTATCATTCAATATTATATCAGAGTTTTACAAAGGAGGTCCCAAAATCTAGAAACATAAAGCTTGAATGATAACAAGTTTAGCCATCTTCATGTTCGTGCCACTCCGTGCATAAGTTGCTCAATAACTGAGAAAAACAGTCTAAAAGTGGTCAACACAAAGGTTTTATAAGATTCAAGGTTTTCAGTTATAATAGTTGATTACAAGGTTTAATAAGGGTACGTTATTTATACACCCATATTTTGTAATAATTTCAATGAGTATAACATATATGCAAAACAGTTTTAAACAAGTTAATCATAACATGGGTTACGTTGTTAAAACTACCCATAAGTGTAAAAATTTGCGATAAGTAACAATTATTGATGAAAATAGTTTGAATACAATTCATTAAAAATAGTGGGTTAACGAGTTATACCCCCATAAGTGTAATAATTGTAATGATTACAATTAATATGGGAAAGTATTGTTATTGCCCGAAGCTCATACATCGATACATTAACATTGAATCACCGTAGTGACATTGGTTTAGGAACAAATGGTCCCCGTGGAAAGGAACTTGCCCGGTTACCCATTAAGTCAAATATAAATGCAATTGTGTACCAAAAGTAAAGCACTCCAACGGAGTCGTCACACCCCGATAGATCTATCCACAATATTCACGTTCACTACCCAATGCAAGTAATTATGATTCTGATATGAAATGTGCATTGAAGGTATTTTTTATTTCTTAGCAATAATAATATCATGGATAGCATACAGTTGGAAAAACACTTGTGGTTCATGGTTTAAGCAAGTATCCCCCTCCGCGGTTTATAAAGTAATCAAGAAGATTTAAAGCAAAGGCTACAACTCACCTTAACAGGGGAATTCTGATTGATGCAAAAAGTATAATGAAATGAAAGTAACGGCTCGTCACGCAACCTAGGGAAATATGTCAAGTCTTAGCGTGATGGTTTATGTTTTAAAACTTCATAAAGTTTAACATATCACTTTGATTTTATTAACATATGAAAATATTGTTATATCCCCCATTGTTCGTTGCTATCATAATCCAGAGGCCATGTATATCGTTTGAGGAGTCAGGGCAATTTAAATCGTAAACCCATAACACATCAAAACAAATAACTTGAAAATGAACCCCTCACATTAAATTTCCCTAGTAACGTGATACGATAAGATTTTAAGTTTCTTCAAAAGTTAGTCGATGATAAATTACGTTAAATATATAACGTAATTGTTTTATAATGCGTCGATCGATGATTAATCGCGATAAATGTATCGGGTTTTATATAAATCGAGTTTTATAATATTAATATATATTTTATAATTGAAATAAAAATATTATATTTTATATTTTTAAGTTTGCAAAAATGGCAATATATACCCTTGATTTATAAACTTTTACAAGTTTAGTCCTTTATATATAAAGTATATATAATTTAAACCTTTAACTTTGAAAATTGGCAAGATAGGTCCTTATAGTTATAACTTTAGGAAAATGACATTTTCAGCCCCTCTAGTTATAAATTTCAGAAAGTTACGATATATACCCCTATGCATGAAAATATTTAAGTCCAAAAAGCCATGCAAGCTTATTTTAGGGTTCCAAATGATATTTGCAGGTTATAGCTCATTAGAATAAGCTAAAATAAGATGTCCTAACGTAACAAAAGTTTAGAAAAAGGATTCGTTAGCTAGAAAATCAAAACGGGTCATTTTTAGGGTTTTAGTAAAAAACGCATGGGTTTGAGGATTCAAGGCTTTAACAAGAGTTTATATATGATCTAAAAAACCTTATGAAAGATCTAAAACAGAATATGAGCTTATAGAACAAGATTATAAGCTTACTTGAGCTAAAATGGGTCGAAATGGGGTTTTTAGGTTCGTACGCCTAGAAACGACTTCAAGACCTTCCTTCTCTTGATTCTTAGCTTCTATTCTGATCTTAGGGACCTTCTACTTCTTCCTTGGCTGGGCTAGAACTCCATTTGTGTTTGTGATGATGATTTAAGGTGTGTTTAAAATGGTTGCTTGGATTCGGCTTATATAGGGTTCGAAAACCTTTGGGGCCCAATTTTTCTTGCTGGCCAAGGGTTGTGGCTTTAGGGTAATGACTAATGAAGTCTATAGGGTGAGTATTGTGAGCTAGAAATATAGCTATGCAAGGTGTTGGAGGTTTAGGGGGGGTTAGACTATAAGAAGGTGGCAAGGAGGTGACAATGCAAACTTGGTGGCCAAGGGAGGTGATGTAGGTGCTTGGTTGCTTGCTTATGACATGGTAGTGATGTCGTGGTGGTTCTAGGATGCTTGCTTGAGGTGCTTGTTTGATTATATGGGTTAAAATGAAAGAAAAAGGGTGACTGGTGGTTTAGGGTTTTGGGTTAGGGTTTTGGGTTAGGGTTTTTGGTCTTTAAAGCGTGTATTAGGGTTTAGGATTAGGGTAATTTGGGTTTAGGATTAAGATTAGAGTTTTGGATTAAGGTTTAAGGTTTGGGATTAAGATTTAGGGTTTAGTTTTAAGCTTAAAATGAAATTAGGGTTTTAGGGTTTCATTTAGGGTTTAGGGCTTTATATTAGGGTTTTAGGATGACTTAGGGTTTAGGTTTAGGGTTTAGAAGTCATGCATTAAGTGTTTGTACCTT
>BQNB010036784.1:2524-49885 GCA_026074375.1 Tanacetum coccineum | reverse complement strand
GTGATACTTTTTAAAGTTCGTATCTGATAACGGCTCAAATTGGAAAGTACGTTGCTATTATATGTCATTAACCCCTATATATACTCAAACTTGATTAACATTGATCTACGGTAATTAAATAGAATTTGACATTGTAGTTGTTTGGCGTGCTTGGTCTTGATCAGATATTAATATGTTTGACGATGGACATTTTACCTTAATAATTATATAAAGGTCTAAGATATTAAATAAGAAGATAATAGACAACCATGGGAGCATTTGGTCAATGGTATTATTTGTCACACTATCTTTGTACGTGTATTGAATAAATTCTTTCGATATTCCAAGTAACAAATTTAGTTTTTGGGTCTTTTTGTTGTACCATTTGACCTATTCTGCCGGTTTTGCCACATCTAACAGGTTACCCTTCATGTCAGTATCTACATTTGCAAAAAAAGTATTAAGTCGCTACATTTATAAAAAATATTTCATCCGTTTTATACGTTTTCATCTATTTTTGTACGTTTTTGAAACAATAATGTTTTTTTTGAAACGGCTGCCATCAAATAAAAAAATAAAAACTAGCTAGAAGCTAGCAAATTACATCCCATCAGTAGGGTTCTTTAGCCAATCTATCCAGCCACGAACACATTTATTCCGACGATTACAAATCCAAAGAAAAGCAAGCTCTTTAATGGAGTCTACTATACACTCTTTACGTGACTCTTGGCTCTTGAAAAAAATTCGTTGATGAATGATAGTCATAGACTCAGATATCGTAAGGCACACCGGCATCATATTAACTTTTTTTCTTCTTCTCCGGCATTTCCACACGATTCAACCCATTGACTTATGTCGTTAATAGTCCCCTAAACTAACTGTCGAGAAGCTGCAATCCAACGAAACACCGCACGCCACGTACTTACTACTAACTTCACAACTACTAAATACATGATCGTCATTTATTTTTTTTTTTTATATTCTTCTATCACATTACCAAAAAATCGCACACATGAGTCCCGGAAGATTGTATCCCTCTCAATGCGTAAGATATTACTTCTTGTTGGGATGCGATCCAACACCACCCTCCAAAACTTATGTTTTTCTGTTCAAAGATATCTAGAGGTATTCCATCTCGTGGCCTGAGAATAGTTTGGAAGAATTAAGTTATGTAACCAATATCTTGTAGATGATAACAAAGAAACTCACCCCTTGCGGTGTCAATATCCCCACCATCGATCCCGGCTACATCCGGAAGAACTAACAAGAAAACTCACTTAATTCCTCAGCCATCAGATCTTTAAAATTAACTTTGCTCAATACCGCCTATAATTATTCCGAATATTTCGACGCCACTTCAAGTCCCAAAAACCATTGTTCCATCGTTCGGCTATAGTACAACCTGGGTTTAATTCCAAAGCATACAAACGAGGATATAAAGACGATAATGTATTACCAGCAATCCAATTTTCCTCCCAGAATCTTGTGTCACTCCCATTACCTACCCTTTTTGAAAGTCTTCCACTTATATCAATGCCTTTAGCCACCAAACTAGAGTGAAGCTTTATAATTCTAGCCCATGGTTGAGCTTGTGATCCCCGATTCTCTTGCTGATCAAATCCCCCATCAACACCATAAATTTCCTTTATAACCTTTACCCATAGCATATTCCTATTAGATACAAAGCTCCACTTCCATTTCAGCAATAAAGCTATATTAAAAGCCTCTAAACTTCCAATGTTTACCACAATAAATGTCCAGTTTGACTTTTCAGAGTCAAACTGATTCAACTTTGACCTTAACCTGTTTTTTTATAATATTTGATGCAAAATATATGAATTAATTGAGTTTTAAATATATTTTCGTTGATATAATTTTCATCAAGTTTATATAACACAAAAAATAAATTTTTAAAGGCAATGTAAAAAAAGACTTTAAAACATCAAACTGAACACTTATCTTTTATATAGTAAAGGAAAACGTTAAGTGAGGATTTCGTATTTCAAATAAATCAATTCTTGCTTTATTAAGTACGTAATAATTTATTTATTAAATTTAATTTTTTTTCTAATTAAATAACCTTAAATATTTCTTTCTTTAGCCAAAATTTATAAAAAAAAAAATGCTTTTATACATTTTATCAAAAAAATTGTGTACAAAAATATGTGGCAAAAGTATTAAATAAAAAAAAACTTTAAAAAATCAGATGTAATTTACACCAAGAACTAGGGGTTACGAAAATAAAACAAACAACACCACCCTTTATCAAAACTTATTATATTAAAGTTTCTTTTCTTATATATTAAATGTAATAATATATAATAAGTCACTTTTGATCTCATCGGAAATTTATAAAACAACTTTTCGCGGGCGAATATTTTACTCTTTCCAAATTTCTATTTCAGTTCTAATACAATATTCATAACTATTTCCGACTAGATTAATTGGAGTTATTTGGGTCGGTTCCAGCCATTTTGAAAATTAAAACTATCCAAGCCCTAATCACACACACCCACGTTTACAATTCGTCTTGCCCCCAAATCGAACCTCACAGAAAGCCCTAAAAAGAAAACTGGACGATTTGAAAATAAGTTGAAGAACATTTGTTTCAATTTGTTTTTGCAGTAATTCTAAAGATAGTTGATTTATGAAGGAACAAAAACTCTTTCAATCGCCTAAAGGTATGATTTTTAATGTCTAATATCTTGATTTTGTTTAAACTTTGATATAGGGCTTTATACTTATGCTTACGAATCTAAAGATTTATAGCTCGCATTTGGATCACCCAAACTTATTGTGGATGACCAAGGGATAAATCAGCTTACACGCTCCACCTCGGTTCATAATTAAGACTAATGGCTAACGATAAACCCAAAACAATTTTCATCCTTTTTTTTCAAATATTGTAGATATCTCCTCAACCTCCCGTAAATCGTTTCTGAAGCGAGACAAATAAAATATACCATCCATCACGACGAGCATTAACCTTATCTTTATATCCAGAAATCCACAATAAAAACATTCGACGAAAAAAAAATACTCAGTTTTTTCACGTGTGATCTGATTCGTCTTTTTTTTCTATTGTGAAGACTAGTCACTAGAAAAATCAATACTTGATATTAGTGTTAAACATCCATCATATGATATTTAAAAACACAAATGAATATTACTGATAAATTACATATTATAAAAACATATATAATATTAGTGTTAAATCATATACGATATTTAAGTTTAATGCAATCACATGTAATTTGATGTTAGTGTTATATCATATATGATTTATACGAATATTCAAATTAGTGTTTAATCATATATGATATTTTCCTGCAAGTTTCATCAACGAAAAAAAATGTGAAAAAACAAAAAAAATCGTGAAAAAAAGGAATTTTTTTTCCCGAAAGTATATCAAAGTAGATATCTATGAAAAGATAATAAATGCTCGTCGTGATGGTATATTTTTTTTTCGCTTAATGATTACGGTTTAAGAGATAATTAAATTTTAAAAAATAGATGAAATTAAAAAAATCCTTTTAATCTCAACAATTGATTTTCTTTTTAGATGGATAGTGGAGATGAGTCCCTTGGTATCCAATCTGTTTTTTGGTATCCAATATAACTCTCCTCATATTCTAAAAGGGTTTCTTATTTTTCTGTTAATTTTCTTTCAATTTTAGGATTAAAATTAGGGTTTGATTAAAGGTTTAGTTTAATTTAATAAAATTGGCAAGAAAATACTTTTTTTTATTTTTTTTTCTCTTCCTTCCCCCGCTTTTTTTTTGGTGTACAACTATCAGATTAGCAGAGTCAAAGGGGGTGTTTCTTGTTATTGCATTTGCAAGAAGATTTATATGCTTGTCCACAACTCTAAAAACGCAAAAAAATAAAGACAATCTAGTGGTTTGATCTAAAACAAGCTAAAAACTGCTTTTCTGCGTTTTGCAGACTCCAAAACGCCATTTCGGAGAAGCAGGCAGAGGGTTGCTGCTGCAAAACGCAGTTCTTGAAATATGTGGACCACATGTCAAATGACCAAAGTACCCTCAAAACATACCTTTATCTTGTTTCCTCCTCTAACTCTGTTGTGGTGATATTTAAAAGAAAGCGAACAGTCATTTGTTAATCAAGTAACAAGAATAAAACCACCAAATTATTATTTTCTATTTCTGAAAATCAAGTCAGTTTAAACGATTTGTCTAACGAATGGTGAATCTTATGATGGGAGGTATCAACGTAGATGAGGGCAGCGATGACGATGGTTTGTTGAGCAGAAGATGAGGAAGGGCGATAGTAGATTAAGTGAATTACCATGGCGCATTGACCATATATGAAAGTAGGTTTTGTTTCGATCTGTGTTTGTGGTGTTTAGGACCACAAACACTTGAAAAACTCGCATCTTCATCCTGATTATCGCGTTATATATACCACATAATTCAAATCCCAAACACTATGCGTTTAAAACCACTTTTATAAACAGCTGATTATCCTGATCATCCGTTTTCTTCAATACACATACTCTATTTTTAATAAGTGCAATCCCCTAAACACCCCTAAGTGGATTGTGATTCTCTGTAAGTAGTTTAGCCTACTTCTAAATACAACACATGTCTTAGGTCAAGACGAGACAACAAAGTCCGTATTTCTCACAGTCAAGCGAGAGTTTGGTGCTAATGATGATTTTGATTATCTGTGTTCCTTATATAAACACTATGCAATTAATGCTCTCATCTCGAGCGGAACGAGACGGGCGCGATTTAGTGTGATATTGCGAGGCAGAGAGTAGTTAGCGTTGCGCGGATGTGGAGGTTATTTCATCACTAGTATTCTTGATCACACCAATGTACATTCTTAAGGTAACCGCCAATAAAACAGGCGCGATCTGCTTCTACCTTCAGAGAAATACTATACTGGTGTCCTCAGACTCAGTATTTCTAGCTAATGACCATTCACATACCGCTAGGCAAAGACCTTTGGTGACACACGCCAATGACGTATAGGCCGTTTAATGTATCATGCTTAACAAGTTGTTCCTGTTATTGGGTAAGATTTAGACAATGTGTGTTTTGTGGTGTATAATCATGGTAATGAGGCACCGTTTTGACGCCTCACGTCTTATATGGGCTTGAAGTATAAAAGAGAGGAAAAAATCGAACTCATATGCTCTTTTCTTTTTCTTTATTTGTGAATACTGAAAGTCAACCATTAATGTATATCTATCTTATTTTCTCTTTGATATAACTAGACGAATACCCGTGCACGCACGGAAAATCCCTAGTGACCGATAATTAAGAATATGCAATATTGTGGTACGTTTTTCATGTAACGTTCAAACATAATACGTGAAGATATCAAAATGTTGTGACATGCGATAATTCACCTCAAATAATAATTTTTGTCATGTATCAAAGAACATATAACAACCCGTTATAACATCAAGCTCATGAAGACCAATGAATTTTTAACCTTCATTGCATTTAAAGCAAAATGAAATTTATATTGACCAGATGGTATTTCATCAAGTGGATCCCCAAAAGACTTTAATATATGTCGAAAATATTACTCTTAAATATAATGATTCACAATTAAGGAAAATTAGTGAATAAGATCTATTTAGATACGCTTGTTATTCATACTATTATGATTAACTATAGAAAGAACATGTAATGAAAGTTTCATAATTGAGTTTTCTAATAAAAAAGTTATACAAAAATTACAAATTCTAAAAAAATTGCATTCAAAACCGTCTCATCAATGCATGTCTTTTTCTTTTCAAACAAATTTCAAATCAAGTATTAGAGATTAAGCGTTGCCATTTAAACATTTTAAATTCTCAAGATTCTTAAATTTCAAAAAATTGAGGTAAATCGTTTATATATGTAGTAAAGAAAAATAAATGTCATAAATAAAGATAATGGCAACATATGTGTAAAGTTTGAAAAACTATTTATTGAAAATCAATTTCGATTAGCATAAGAATTTATAAAATCTTTTTCGGAAAATAAATAGAATACACGGTTGACAAATAACCAAAATACACTGTTTTTACTTTATATAATAATTTCTATACTTATCAAATTTTAGGTTTGAACTCTTTCAACCCACAAATACACGATTGACATAAATTTCTCAAATCATTCATATATTTCTACACGATTGGCATAAGTTTCTACTTTATTTTCATCATTTAAAATGCATTCTTTTGTTTTCAACTTTTCTCAAATCATTTCTATATTCGTAATATAAATTTCTATCTTTCTCAAATCATTCCCTATATATATTTGTAATATTTGTAATATAAGTTTCAAAGTCAAGGGGTTACAACATTTCAAGAATTAAAGCTTGCATTTAAGTTTCAACATTGCCCAAAATAAAATACGGTTTTGTCTAACTTTCAGAGTTTATATTTATCAATTAGCATTTATTTGACGTTTTTAATGTGACGGTTTTAAAATTTTCTCAACTTTCAAGCATTTCAATTAGAAACGCATTTCAATTAGCATTCATTTCCATCTTTTCCTAAAATTAGCATTCAACATTTCCAATTAAAGCTGGACGTGTATTAATTCTCAACATTAGACATGTATTAATTCTCAACATTTCTTAAATTAGATGTTTTTAACTTTCAAGTTTCAAGGTTTCAAGATTGAATGTTGAAAATTCAAGGTATTGGCAAATTTCCTTTATAAGGAGTAGAGATAGACGTATAGATAGATATAATTCAAGACATGACAAACTTAAGATGATTTGACTTTCTTTTCTCAAATTGAATTTATGATTTCTCTTACCAATATTAAGTGATTTGAATGCTAAACTTGATGATTTTGTAGAAACTTAGAGAACAAATTTGGCTCAGTTAATTATATGATCAACACAGCTTTTAAAGCACCATTTCTTATATAAATGCTAATCGACAGAAAACAATTACTGTATTCAAATCAAAAAGTATATTTATTTGATCCAGTTTGTTTACATAGCATTTTTATAAAACATGTTCATTTATCATTTTATTCTATAAGATGCAACAACATCTTTTTCAGCTTCATCTTCATCATCCGAATGAGAAGCATCATAATTTTCTACATCAATAGGATACACAAATACAAATGCAAACACAATATTAGAAAAAAGCACAATATTAGAACAAGCATAATATATTAAGACAAATAGTAAACAAAACGTACCATTGCTTATGCATAATTTTCTACATCAATAAGATGTAGAGCAGAATTGGGATGAGTTTACACAAATAAAAATACAAGCACAATATTAGGACAAGCACAATATTAGAACAAGCACAATATTAGGACAAAACGTACCATTGTTTATGCTTCTGATTGAGCATGAATGGTTTTTTTGTTATCGAGTCCCATTGCTCATTTTGTTACTTGAATGATGAATTATGAATGATGAATACCTATTTATATAGGCATGGGTTAGTAATTTGAACTTTAGCATTGAATGAAATTAGCATTCATTTTCATCTTTCAAGCATTTCAATTAGAAACGCATTTCAATTAACATTCGATTAGACGGTTTTAAAATTGTCTCACATTTAATTAAACGGTTTTAAGCATTTCAATTAGACGTTTTTAATGTGAAGATTCAAAATCCCCTTAGCATTAAATTTTAGTGTTTTTCAACTTTCAAGATTCTCTTGAAAAAGAATCCTAAATCTTCTTTATAAGGAGTATAGATATGAAATTGACTAGTCTTATTGGGTATACATGAAATTAGTTGTGTTTTAAGGGGTATATATGAAATTCACCCAATATTGAGTTAAATAAATAGAATTATTGTCTCTTATTTTTTTTAAATCCTTTTCTTTTAATTTTTACCTTAAATATTTTTATTTATGTTATATAATACTATAAGAATTATAACAATGAAAATATATTTAAAAACCAATTAATTCATATATTTTTTAGTAAGTATTATATGATACAAACAAAAATATTTAAAGTTAAAATTGAAAGAAAAAGACTTAAAAAATTAATAGATTACAATAATTTTGAAATAGAGGGTTGTATCATACAAGTAAGTCTCATCCAAAAACTTATCATAAATTTATTAACTTTTTTTAACCAATATGTCTTGTCTAAAAGCTTGTCGAATATTAAGCTTTGCAGCAACGTGTGATCACATAATACCTCATTTTAAAACAAAAACTATGCTAAGAATATCGCATGTATATTTTTTAGGGGCATTTACATATATTTCTAACAAAACTTTAAAAATCAAAAATTACATATATCCTTAAAGCATCCTTTAAGAGCATTGTACACATGCATTGAAAACTTATGTTTTAAAGAAATATGTAATTTTTAAAGTTTTATCGGGTATATATGAAATTCCTTTATTAAGATTTGACAAGAACTGACCGTTGGGATTATCTATTATTTTCCCGGACGATTGATGGCATAAAATCCACGTACACTTGAAAAACCTAAACGTAACTAATGACGTCAATCGTCACATACAACAAGATTCCATATAAACTAAAACTTTAATAATTCATATAACGATACAAATAAATTCTTCAACTTGTTCATCGCTCAGCTGTACCTTCCAATTTGTTATCAGTACTAACTTCTGATCCGTCAGTACTAACTATTGGTATGTTCCTAGTTAGTCTATTACTTTCTCAAAGTCTGGTACTAACTCCTCACTTGTCCAGTACTAACTACTATACTTCAGTACTAAGTCTGAACTCTTCATCTAATACTACCACCATTGTTCTTCATCCACCATTTCTCTTGTCCCCTCCCTTTCACTTTGAGCATTTTTGTTTCCCATGTGATCAATTGTATCTGCTGGCATATACATCTAAACAAAGGCATCTCCTTTGAACTGAATGATTATTTCTTTTGTAATCTTCCTCCCTGTTTGGATACAGACTCTTGTGCACCTATGTTTCTTTGAGGAAGCTTTCCTGGGAATCTTTGTGAAAGAGACAACCTTCTTCAGTTATGCTTTATGATGTTTGATGACAGGTTATAGTCTTGCTCTTGAGCTTGGTGATCTGAGCCTTCAAGGCGTGTTTTCCTTGGCCTCGTCTCTGGAAACCTGTTTACACTAAAGATAGACAAAGATCATAGAGACACGCCTTGATAGTCAGTGTCACGCTTAATTCCTGAAAGGGATTTATCTATTGGTCATGAATGACCTCCAAGATTCCCTCACCAAAAGATTCTGGGTATGGAATCAGTAGATGGTTAGTAGTGGGTTGAAGGTCTTTGGGATGGTCAGGTGTATGCTCAATTAGTACCGCACTAGTAGTGAGAGGAGATGAGTTAGCTGTGTGCTCATAAGGTACTTCACTAGTAGAGCAAGGTGAGGGTCTTATGTAGTTAGTGCTTCAGATGTTCTTTCTGAAGAAACACCCTCATCATGAGTTGGTTGGATCCAACATATGTAGCATAACAATGGGGGTTACTTTCCTGAGAAATGCTTACCCTTCATTAACATGAAAGAAAAGACTTTACTAGGTTAAAGTATTTTACAGGAAAAATGATTCTGTAGAAGGTACAGACACATCTACTAGTTGCTTTACCTAAAAAGACAGAAATTAAGAAGTGGGTACATCAACAAACTTCTTCTTTTTTATAGTATTGGGTACATGACAAACTTCTTCTTAGCATCTAAATGTCTAAGCATACCATCAAAAATTAATTTAGAAAAATTATACTTCTGATTAGATGTTAAACAAATGACAGCAGTGGCAATGTTTGTAGGAATTTGATCCCAAGAGGTGCTTTTGGAACTAAGACAATGATTTATGGTATGAAATAAAAACCTCCATTGGGGTGAAAACAAAGCTTTATTAAATGTTAATACTGTTAAATCCCCCTCATACCCCATTTGCTGTATAGCATCAAAGATAGCTTGATTAGGTAATGTGTCTATCCCATCAGCATCATCAAAAAGAAGATCACTTCTGATGGATGCCTCAGAGATAGACACAGACTTGCCAGCTACTTTGGCAGTAATGTGCCTAACATTGTTGATTGTTTTGGACTTAGCAGACGTCCAAAACTGTTCAACAAAGGTAGTGGATACAATAGGACTTACAGTGAGAGCATGATGAATTGAACTTCGCGTAAGGAAATCAATGATCTCGTGAAACTCTACATTCCCTTCAGACTTCTCCAAGTATGCGACCATGTTATGCTTCGGACATGAATCAAGAACAGCCATTTTGCTTGAAATAGAGATCGTCGTGAAGATAGATATTAGGGCTTGTAAGTGCGAATGTAGTTTAGAGAGAGAATGCGTACGAAACTGCGCAATTGAAATGGGTTTATATAGGTTTAGGAGACCTAATTTCAAGGAAACCGCTTCAATTTACACTTTGTACCCTCGTCGGTATTTTTCTTTAACATCTCTAAAGCGGTACAAACTTTGCCCAGCGGTACTAACTTTGCACTGGCGGTACTAACTTTGTCCAATCAAAGAAAGAACAATGTAGGTATCAGGAGTGCTTCAGGACCATTTGTAACTCTTCTCTACGACTCTCTAACAACTAACAAACCTCTAGAAATACACGACCTCAAGAAATACATCACCTATGGTTAACATGTTTCTCTTTTACAAACTTTTACAACACAGCATATAACCTCCCTTGAACCAATGCAGCTTATGGATTTATCATCCCAATAGTAACAACCAAGAACTGAAACCTGCTTACATCAAATGCCTTGGTGAGTAAATCAGCTACATTGTCATCAGTGTGGATTTTAAGCACCTGAATGAGTTTCTTTTCATAAGCATCTCTTATGAAATGGTGCCTAATAGCAATGTGCTTTGTCTTGGAATGATATACTGGATTCTTTACAATGCAAATGGTGCTCTCATTATCAATGTAGATTTTTGTGTTCATGAAGTTGAACCCATAGTCTAACATTTGATTCTGAATCCACAAAACTTGCCCACAGCAGCTTGCAGCAGCAACATACTCTGCCTCTGTAGTAGAAGTAGCCACAATGGTTTGCTTCTTGCATTGCCAAGAAATGAGTCTCCTGCCAAGAAATTGACAACCTCCTGTTGTGGATTTCCTGTCAAGATTTGCTCCAGCATAGTCACTATCTGAGTAGGATTCCAAGTCAAAAGAAGACACACTAGGATACCGAAGACCCAATTTGGGTTTGCCTTTTAGGTACCTAAAAATTCTCTTGACAGCACTTAGATGGGAAGTATTTGGAGTGACCTGAAATCTAGAACAAGCACAAACTGCAAACATAATGTCAGGTCTAGAAGCAGTCAAGTACATTAAAGAGCCAATCATGGACCTATAAAGATGAACATCCACATCACTGGCCTCCTCATCCTTGACTAAAGGCTTCTGAGTCTCAATTGGTGTACTAGCAGTCTTAACATTGGCAAAGTCAAACTTCTTCAGGATTTCTGCAACATACTTATCCTGACTAATAAAGATACCATCTTCCTTCTGTTTGACTTGTAATCCAAGAAAGAAAGTGAGCTCTCCCATTGAACTCATCTGAAATCTACTCTTCATTAATGCCTCAAACTCATCACACCAAGATTTCTTTGTAGACCCAAAGATGATATCATCCACATAGACTTGAACTAGTATGATATCATGTTTGTCCTTCTTTAGGAAGAGAGTTTTGTCAATGGTTCCTCTTCTGTATCCATTCTTCAACAAGAAAGTGGATAAAGTAGCATACCAGGCTCTGGGAGCTTGATGTAACCCATACAGAGCTTTTACCACTTTGTAGACTTTCTGGGGATATTTAGGATCTAGAAAACCTGGTGGTTGAGACACATATACCTCTTCATCAATTTTCCCATAAAGGAAGGCACTTTTCACATCCATTTGATAGACTATAAAGCCCATATATGAGGCAAAGGCTAAAAAGATCCTTATGGCTTCAAGTCTGGCCCAGGACAAACACCTCATATAGTTTCTCCTTCTCTTTCTATGTCCTGATACCCAAAAATAATCAAAATCCCCCAAACAAAAAAAAATACTCCCCCCCCCCCCCCAAAAAACCCACACCCCAATCACACCACCAATAAATTTATCAATTATTTTTACCATTTTTTTAGTTTTACGTAGCCTTCTTCCCAATAAGGGCAAATCTATAAGGACCCAAAAAACTTTCTGTATCCAAACTACAAATTTTTCTTGATAGCATCAACCCTGCTTTATCTTCAAGAGCTTCTGAAATCTTCTTGCGGTTCTGTTGAGACAGGAAAAAAGCATATAAACAATGATGAAAGTCCATTTTGGTTGGTTCTCTTTGCTTTTGAAAATATCTAACAAAGCAAGCGCTCCAGAACTTGTTTTTACTTGGCTTCTTGTTTGAACTGTGAGTTTGGATCTACTGTATAAGTGCTTTAGGATGAGTGGTGTGAATCTTGATGTGGGAATAGACTAAACATTCACAATAGTTTCTAGTTTGTGAAGTCAGCCACTGCACCCTAATCATCATAAGATGAAGTGTGGGAAAATACCATCAGTGAAATTTTGATAAATATCCTCAAGTGGAGGTATTTCTGAATCATCTTCTTCAGGATTTGTTGGATCAGAAAGAGATAGTCCCTCATGAGGACTGGCAGTACTAACTGGTATGCTAACAGTATTAACTAGGTTAGTACTGCTAGCTTTAGCTGGTGTGCTAACAGTACTAAAAATGTTAGTACTGCTAGTTCTAGCAGCTCCTTCTTTTATCACTAAGTGCTCAAACTTCTTCCTGAGAACTTCAGCTTCCTCATTAGCCTCCTTTTCTTGCCTCTTAAGTCTTTCAAGGTCATCCATAAAGACTTGTTCTTCCTCTCTTGGACCTTCTCTCTTATCATCTGTTGTTAATGCTGGAGTGATTGTTGAAGAATAAGAAGGCCATATTGGCAGTACAAAACAGTCTTGAGCAGATTCATCTTCTTTGTCAGAATCCTGCTCCAATTAATTCTCTTTTGTGTACCTGCATTTGGTTAGCTTCTTGTGACTGACATGTAGGTTAGCTTGATCTCTGAACTAACAGGATGATAATTCATAGAATCAGTTAAATAATCAAGATCAAAAAGCCAAGTTGGTCCTTTTCCTGCAACATTTGGTTTGTTCTCTAAGAAGGTGATGTGCAGGTTTTCTTCAACTCTTTTGGTTTCTAAATTGTATACTCTAAAAGCCTTGCTTTGTAGAGAATACCCAACTAAAAATCCTTCATCTGATTTACCAGCAAACTTGCCCAGGTGGTCAATGGTATTCAAGATGGTCACATGGCACCCAAAGGTTTATAATTATTATAATTGGATATCTTACCAGTTAAAAGTTCTATGTGGTGTCTTATTATGAGGGCTTAGTCCCTTAATACCCTATTTAGATACATAACAAGCTAGTACTCACTGCTTTCAGGAAGAACACTCAAAAAAAAAAGAAAAGAAAAAAAAAAAAAAAAACACACACCACACCAACACACAAAAAAAAAAAAACAAAACCAAAAAGTGTTTAATGAATCTTGGCAAGCTGGTCCTTGCAGCCTCAATTATGGGTCTTGTTCCTTATCTTAGCAACTACATTTTATTGTGGAGTTCTGGCATTTTTGTATTCCTCTTGATTCCCTTTAACCCACATAATTCAATCATTCCTGTTTAAATTGGTATCCATTATAATCTAATAGTTTAACTTTTGGATTTCAATTGGTTCTCTCTATCTGTCTTTAAAGTCCTTAAGGATTTGCACTAGTTTCATCCTTATTTCTTAAGAATAATTACCCAACTAAACCTTTGCTAAAATTCATATGTGATAACAAGGTAATTAGGTCCTTTATGGATTTTAAACTCCTTACAGGATGTAGGTCCAAACAAATCCATCTGAAAGAAGTTGTAAGGAGTGGCTAATAGAGCTACAGTTTGGCCTTACAGGAGGCTTGTGTTGCTTCCTTTTGACAAGCAACTACAAGTGTGGTTATTTTGAAATAGCTTAGAAGGTAAACCGCTTACTCAGATTTCCCTTTACAGTGTGTTTAGATTTTTGAAATTAACATGACCCAACCTCCTATGCCTCATTTGTTAGATTCATCACGTTGTAGCTTGGCAAATTTAAAACAAGACATCCTCCTGAAGGATTAATGATTCTCTAAATTGAAGTGTACATATTGTTTTGTCTGGGGATTTAAGTAATACTTGATTTTAATCAGTAACTTAATTCAGGAGGACAAAACAAGACATTCAGAGTCAGTAAATACAGAACCTTGTTCTTTTTGTCACACATTTGTAACACAGGAAAAAAGATGAAATGTGAAGTTCTTTTACAAGAGCACACATCCTCAAAATTAATTTCCATATTTTTATTTTACCTTTACCAGTGATGTACCTTTCTACTCAAAAGCAACATGGGCCACCATTTAACGTCTTGAATTCCGCAAGGTTGGCTATGTTCCCAGGCATGTGCCTGGAACATCCACAATCAACAATTCCTGTTATTTCTTTAGAGTTTATGTGGATAATCCTGCACATTAAATAAAGAGATTAGATTCTCTTAGGGACCCAAGCCTGTTTGGGCTTGAGTCTGCCTAGTGGATCTTTGAAAGTGAAACAGTTTCTAAGATTGGATCCACCATTGTTTTTAGTTTTTTTTTTTTGTTTTTTTTTTTTTTTTTTTTTTTTTTTTTTTTTTTTTTTTTTTTTTTGGGAGATATTGTGCCAGTTATATCTTTGTGGTCTCAATTACAACTGCTGAGGGGCTTAACAGCAGTTTCCTTTTTCCTTCCAACAGTACTAACAGCACTTACTTAGCAGTATTTAAACTTTTGGTTTGAAATATTGGTTAAGTAATGTTGTCTTTTTGAAGGCCCTTGAAGATGGTGACATGAGTTTTGTGAATACATTTGCTGGTCTAACTTTATTCATAATGGGCTAAACAGTATTACTTTCATGTCAGTCTTAGTTAGTATGTCTGTCTGTTAAATCTTTGCTTGCAGTACTAAAATTTTTAGTTTGCTAAGCTCTAGCAGTATTAACTGGAACTTTTACCAGTTTAGTTAGTACTGCTGATAGGAACAAATGGTTTTGTTTATGACACTTTTGCATATTATTCACCTATTGTTAAGTAAGCTTTTCTTGACATGTTTTCTCATGAAAAAAATCACACTCTCTAATCAAATGATTAAGGACTACCCACATACAATAACATGCCTCTTATCAGCAAACCACATTACCCTAATCTTTTTATCAACTTTAGGTTTTGTGTCTATGTGTGTATTGATTATAACAGGTTCACTAGGAGTTTTTACTTGGGATTAGCAAAACTAGGTGTTTCTTATGTTTTGTTGTATAGCACACACTCATCTTCACTATCTGATTCATACTCCTCATTGATAGGGAGGGTTCAGACAGACTTTGGTGACTCTTCTAATTTAGATTCAATTGAATGGTTAGACACTAATTCAGAGGGTTTGTACTAATGTTAGATTCACAAGTATCAAATGTCACTTGATTGGAGTTTCAGATTCACTCGTTGAGTCTGTTTTGGACCATATGTAAACTGTGAGTAATCTATTTCAATTTCAGGTCTAGTGGGCATATAATTCCCTGTCATGGGTGGGGGTACAGCATGCATTCCATCTGCAAACCTATCATTCAAAGGTTGGTTTTCTATCTCACTCTCTTTATTCATAAAAACACTTTGCAACACTTCATTTTCATAGCTCAAAATACCATCATATCTGTGATCCCCATACCCAAGCCCAAACTTATCATTAGCACTCTTTGGGTCATTTACCAGTTTACTTAGATTCTTAAGAAGAATTTGCCCTTTTTTCGACTTTGCCTTTAAATCTTCTTTTACTTGTTTGAGATTTCTGCGATTAATTTTCTTATGGTATGTGAGAAACATTTGTTTTATCATCTAAATTTATTTTCATAACTTTATCTTCTTGTTATCAAGTTGTCTCCTTGTTTGATGAGCAACTAACTGTGCTTCAACTTTTTACGACATTGAGAAGAATTGCCTTTATTTCAAAGAGGCTTGCATCAATAAAGTTGTTCTCTCTGAGCATCATACCAGTTTTTTGAAGATGGATAAGGACTCTTTACACTTATTTGGAACATGAAATTACCTCTGTGTTGAGTCTGAGATGTCTGTCAAGCCAGTCAGCATAATCTTCTTCTTTGAATGATTTGTCCAATTACCTCTTCTACTTTAAATTTGTTCACCAATGCTATCGAATACTTTTATGATCATAGTTCTGCTCCTTCTTGTTTCCAGAATTCCCCATGTTCTCTCCTCCTGTTTATCTTGGTTCCTTTATTCACACTCTCTGCTTAATGCCCTGTTTTGTGGTAATTGTAGCATTCCTCACTTTAGTTTTATACAAAGATAAACAGGTTCTTTTACATCAAATTTGTAGGCTTTCTACCCGTATTCTTGTAAAAACTTTTTCATTCTATTTTAGAATCATGGCCAATTTGCCACTGTAAGTCTATTTCTTCAAGATCATATTTCATCAATTCGGTTCCAAGTCTGTGATCCAGTTATGGGCAGCTAGATTGAAATTAAACAAGTAGTGAGGATGATGTAGTTTGTTCATACTTTGAGTTTTGACAGAAATTTTAAGGAACACAATAAGCTGGTCACTACTTCTTGTACTGATAGTGTGCTCAGAGACAAATTGCATAAATTTTGCGGGCTTGGAGGAGTTGATGCAGTAAAGCACTTTTATATCACTATTCCAAAGACTCTTAGGGATTATTGTATAAATCATCAAAACTAAGATGTCTACTGGTTTGGTTTCATTATTAGGGAAACTTGTTGACCAGGCAGTAGGTGAGAGAGCTTTGGGAAATTGTTATTATTTAGCATCTCAGTAGATAACATCTTCCATGAATCTCTAATGACTTAGAAGACTTATGGACTGTTCATAACCTTTATGAGCCCTCTTCTGGGTTGGTCCAGGGAATCCTTCAAAACTGTTGCTTCAAGATTATACTTTTTGCATCTTCTTGGATTGTTATTTCCATCAAAAATCTAGATTTGAATGGAATCCCACTTTCTTTTGCATCAGTTCATCTGATGGAACTTAGCAAGATGGATCTTTGGTTCGGGCCATAAGCAAGGTGGTCCTTGCTTTTCTTTCTCCTTTCTTGGCTACAATATCTCTTCTGCCAGTTATAGGAGGCAATAACCTTAATTTGTCTTGATTATCTGTTTATAGTGATGATTACTAAGACATTCCATTTTGTGAGAACCTCCAGATTGGAATAATCTTATGGGCAAGTAGTGTACCATCTTAACGCCCAATATCATATTCTCCCTTTTTGAGAAATAGGCAGCTTGATGGTAGAAACTGTAGAAGGAGTTTGTTGGGTTGGTGTTTGTGATGATGGTGGAGGTGGTGGTAGTGGTGGTGGAATTTCATCTTGTGATGCAGACATGTTTAGTTTTGAAGGAAGAAGGTTTATAATGGATTTGATTATGTTCTTCTTATTCAGAGTTTCTTCGGCTCTGATACCACTTGTGTAGTCCCAAACTGACTAGACACTGCAGGCCTATTCAAGGATGCATAGCCAAGATGTATAAATATAATTGACTATACAGAAACACTGATTATGAATACTTTTGTGTTAATGCGCGAATTTTAAAAAGTACTAAGAAAAACAATGTAGAACTAAATAATAACTTCTATTAATCTGCTTTGAACAATTACAGATTACTAACTATTGAGATATGATATTGCTATGAGATATCTTGAGATAGTCTTTCTAGACTATGCCTAAGAGGGATCTCTTTTATAGATACGGATAAACCCTAACAGGCGGATTACAAAACGCATAATATCTTTTCCTAAAACTTTTACTTTACATCTCTATAAACGAGTACTACTCTTTTTATAACCGTACTAACTATTCGATCAGTACTTACATTTTGTACTGTCGGTACTAACAATAATATCGGTACTAATATTTGTATGTCCGGTACTAAGTTAGGAAACAATAACTTCCTAACAAGAAGTTTCAGGGTCAGTTGAAGAATAATCTATAGGAAAAGAAAAAGAAGTATCAAAAGAAGAGCTAAAGAAACTGTTGGTGATAGTTCTAGTAGAAGAAGTGTACATTGAAGCTCTACAAGTAAAATATCCAATTATAGACTCGGAAGTTTTCACTGAAGATCAAGAAGTCTATGGAGAATTATAAAAGTAGGAAACATATAGAGTTATATCCGAGTGTTTGAAGCATGTTGAAGAGATTTGATCAGAGGTGACCTCGGAGCAGCTTTGGATTTGGTGTAAGAAGAAGTTTCGTTCAACTGAGCCTACAATTGATAAGAGAAGGTATCTATGGTTGAACTAAAGAGGTAATTGAACCTGATGAGATGATACATATGGAAGCTTCAGAGATATATGCATGCATCTACATTGCAAATGGAGATTGTATAATACAAGTGGTGTTCATCATGCGTTAAGAAAGAGGGACATGATATCTTTCTTGCTAGTTTAAAAAGATTATCCATAAAGAAGAGCACTTATGATACTATAATGTTGGTAATACAATCTTCAAGTGGATGAATCTTTCAAGATGGAAATGAGCTTTTAAGGAAACTCTTTATCTAGGTATTAAAGATCAAGAACTGATGTGCTTTTAAAGAATCCTCCTCAGATCCAAAAGGTTAATTCATGAAACTTGATGCTATGAGGTAAATCACAAGTTTAAGGGTCGGATTGTTGGGAATTCAAGGTCTTCTATTAAAGTTTTTATGCAAGCTAACTTAGTAATGCAGTTAGAAAGGAGTTTGTACTGCACAGATTATAATTGACCCATTACTAACTGGTTTAGGTACTGTTAGAGCAAAAAAGTTAGTACTGCCAGTATTAACTTTATATGCCTGAGAAGAAGTTAATAATGTGAAGACTGAAGACTGCTTGTGATAAAGCGTTGTGAAGGGGATATGCATGGATTTGATCAAAGTATTATTATTTTATAAAGATAGGAAGATAGTATAAGATTTGTATATTTAGGAAGATATGTTGATATCTTATGAAGTTTAAAAGATTTGTAGTTATCTTGTAAAAGGACTCTTGGTGGTATTAAAAGGAGATCTAGGTTATGGGTTTAGATATCAGTTTTCATTGCATTTTATATTTAAGGTTGTAAACCATATCACTTAATTAGAGTGATTCGTATTATATATTGAAGTCTTATTGTTTTGGTTATTTCTTTTTGTGTGTCAAACAATTTACTGTGTCTTAGAGTTATACTTCTTCGGTGGTATAATACTAGAATCGCATAGTTTATATCATTCACTCCAAGTTTCATTCTTCGTATTACTTTTTGGATTTTCTTAGGAATTTTTTTTTTTTTTTACTAACCTTAATCTAAGCTAAGGATTTAAAGATTTAATTTGGATCAACAAGAAAGATATTAATAACTAAGAAGATCTTAATCAAAAGTTATTAAGAAAGTTTGTTACCTGAGTTGAACACATATGCTTTTGTAGTGAGGAATAAAGAAGATTTAGATACAATGAGCATGGAATCATTTTCTAAACAACCTCAATGTGTATGAACAGAAGTTTAATGGGATGTCTAGATCATGTTCAAGCACACAGAACATGGCTTTTGTGTCCTCTTCAAATAACAACACTAGCAGCACTAATGAAGCAGTTAATACTGCTCATGGAGTTTTTACTGCTATGGTATATGTTTAATTACACATACCTTTTACCTTTAAAAATGAGCTAAAATAACCAAAAACGGACTTAAAATGCCAAATATATGCTTGTTTTGCTAATTGTGTTGTGCAGGAACGAATATCTAAGAAAATGACGAAAAACGAAGCCAAAACGACAAAACCGGACACGGAATAAAAAAGCGTGGAAAAGACAAAGTCAAGACAAAAACCCAAGTGTGAAAAAGTCAACCAAAGTCAAAAAGTGAAGAAAAACAAGTTTAGGGGCTAAAATTGCCAAATCCCTAAACTTATTTAATGAAGGTTATAAAGAAAATGATTGCAAGGGCTCATGCTGCCAAATCTCCAAAGTAATACACCACAAGGACTTGTGGTGAATAAAGTATAACCTTGGGGGGAATTTGACCTATCCACAACGTTTACCACTTGGACTAAATTACAATAACCATATACACCCTCAGGGACTAATTGTGTCAAAATCCCAAACTTCACCCCTGGATTTAAACTATTGTATATCTTCTATTAATTTCCCGCCAAAGCATAAGCACCACCTCTGTCATTCCCCTCCTCGTTGACTCCCACATATCTAAATCCTTCACAATCAAAACCCTCAACCCCACATAGGTTTGCCGAAGATGGCAAACCTCAGCAAATATTGGGTAAGGAAATTGACGGTCAAGATTCGATGACGTTGGGCTCCAAGACAATCCAAGGCTAGATTTGTTTATGTTTTCTAAACTTCAAACAAACACATATGCTGTTTCTGTCTCAGCAAAGAAGCACACAAGGAGAGAAGACAAGAGTGCAAAAACCCTAGCTTATTTTTTGCTATAAAAGCCTTTGTAAGCCCTTGAGGCCAGAGTGAGTTTTTAGAGAGTAGTTTTTTTTTAAGTTCAGTTTTAAGGTTAGTCCAACTTTTCTGGACTTTTCTTTTGAAGATTAATGAAATATTCAGTATGGTTTTTATATTGTGTTTAACGTTACTTGTACTTTCTTTAATATCAGTTAAGCTCTGAATTAACTCTTTTTATCTATTTACAAACTTTAATACAAGAGTTTAAGAAAAATTAAAAAGGAAAAAGAAAAGTTACTGTTTGATTAAGGATGAATGAGCAAACTTGGATGGCTCATTGGGTTGCTTAGTATAGCTTATTTATAAGCTTGGGTAGGTTTTAGAGCTTATTTAGGTTCATTTTATCCTGTTTTGTGCAAGGATCAAGGTATGCTTTCTTTTTAAATTTTTGCTTAAAAATTACTGTAGCAAGCTTATTTTCAGCTTATTTATGTCTTATTTTGCTTATTTGCTTTTGCTTTTTACTCTTTAGTGCTTAACTATGCTTGTTTGACACTGTTCTTTTAAAATTTATGCCTAAACCAATCTTTATAACTTTAAAATCCGTTTTTTAAGAAATAAAGGGGTGTTTGGGATAAGCCCAACATGGGTCAAAAATGCATTGTTATGGGTTGGTGTCGTATTGGTTAACTTTGGCTTAAAGTATTAAGCCTTTTGAGTCTGTTTTTCCAAAGCTTTTAAGTTCAAAAAGTGTTTCTCAAGTTTTACCATGGTGTTCTCAAGTCTGTCAAGTTTTAAAGGGTCATAAGAGCTTATTTGATTAAGTTGTTAAAACCAGCTTAGGAGCATTGTTTTCTTTATCTTTTTAGAGTAAAAATCAACTAGGTTAAGTATCCTTGGTTTTCTTTAAATCTTTGACCAATTCTGTCAACATTTTTCTTAAAGTTTTTTTTACAAGTGAAACAAGTCAAGGTTTTCTAAAAGCTAAATTACCTTTCTCTTTTGCAGAAATCAGCAGTTTTAAATTGTCCTTAGAAGTTTAAAATTTGAGCACAAGTTCACCATAAGCCATACTCCATCTGTTTCAACTTTATTTTTAATTTTGAGCTTATTGATCAGTTATTTTAAGCTGTCAAAGTAAGCCCCCTTTGTTTAGAATATTTCTCCCTGGTGCTAGGGGTTGTTTTGTAGCTCATGATCTAGTTATTTTGAACTTATCTTGAGCTTGGCTTTTTCTAAAAAGCAATAAGCTCTTTGATAAGCACCTTTGTTTCGAACCTTAGGAAGCTTTTTTGCGTTGCTTATTTTTAAGCCAAATATGTCCCTTGGGCTTCTTTTTTTCAGCACACTCAGATTTATAGTTATTTTGTTTTTTAGCTTTTTGTTTTGTTTTATCTAGCTTATTAGTATGCATAGGGCTTATTTACGGATAGGGTAGATAGTTTCTTTTATCTATCTTCAATTTCAATAGCGTTACTCTTGTCTTAACACCTTAGTAGTACTAACTCTTAAGTTAGTATGCTGAGGGTTTAAGGCCATTTTTGGCTTTATTGGGTATTTCAGTTGCTTTATTTTTGTTCTAGTAGTCTATGTTTGTGTGTTAAGTTGTATTTGCTCTTTTTCCCATTTTCTTTGCTTATTTGTTCACAAAAAGCAGTTAAGAAAAGCTAACATTTGCCTTTAAGTTTAGTTAAGCTTTCTGTCTAGTTTAGCTTTTTCAAGCTTATTTAGTTGCTATATTTTAGTTCCTAGTGCTTATTTAGGTTAGGATAGATAGCCCCTTTTAGCTTATTAGTTCAAATTCTAGCTTAATTGTCCAAAAAGTCACCAAGAAAAAGCCAACTTTTGCCTTAAAGCTTATTTAAGCTTCTGTCCAAACAAAAAGCTCTTTTTCCAGCTTATTTATAAGCATTCTCAAAAAGTTGTAGTTATAAAAATTGTTAAGCTCAAGGAGCTTAACAAGTTTGTTTGAAAAAGTTTTTGTGAAAAAAAAGGGGAGATAAGGGGAAACCCGGGTGAGCAAGACTCGAACCCGGGCCTCTACCCTCAATACACCCCTTTTTATAACACCTCCCTTACCGTTGTGCCCTTGGGTCTTTTCTGTTAGACCTTGGCACTTGGATATATAATGGCGTTTTCACCTTTAAAGCTATAAGCTGTTTCCCGCTTATTTCGGCTTTTATAAGCTGTGAATTTTGGGTTTCTTATTTGTATTAGGTAGTATATTGTAGGTCCTAGATTTTTTTTGAGGTAAATTTTTCAGAATTTTTAAAAATAGTTTAGTATTTTTTATAATTTAATTTCGTTATAAGTTTTAAATTCTAAAAATATATATAATTTATCAAAAAAATATTTTTCTTTTTTAGAAAATTTTCTTTAGTCATATACTACGTAGGAAAAATATAAAAACTTTCGTAGGGTTATTTTTCAAAACTTTTTGATTTTTAAAGAACGGGTTCGGGTACGGTTTTTGTCTTGACTCGTTTTTGGGTCAAACGACCTCCGTTTTCAGTCTAGTCTTTTTCATTCTGTTATTAGTTCCCTGGAGAGTATAGAAGTAAAAAATTTCTTTGTTCGGGTTAATTTTAAGATTTTAGGTTCTTTGACCTTGTTGGGATTCGTGCTTCATTTTTCAGCTTAATTCATAATTTTTAGGTTTACTCACTCATTTTGTTTGTTATTGTTTAACTTAGCTTTCCACACTCTCAAATCATTTCTCTCATTCAAACTCCAATCTTCCGACTGTATCGATTCTCCAGTCCAGCCTCGTTGGGGATAAACGACCCGGGAACATTCTATACTACTTCCCGGTTTCATTGATTATTGTTGTTTTTTAGATTATATATATTTTATTTTATTATATATATATAGTTATTAGAAGTTTATATCAATTTTTGGCGCCGCTGCCGGGGAGGTTGTGAAGCCGTTTATCGTTCAGTTTGTCAAGAAGTGTTTGAATCTGTGAATATTATCATATAAAAAAAAAAAAACCAAAAATATAAAAACATTGTCTTTAATTATCAATAAAATTCACAAATTGGTAAAAATACCAAAATATAATATTCTCAATTGAGGTATTATCATAATAACTTTGGTAACTTATTAGTTCCCAAAAATCGAACAAAAGATTTTAAAAACTGCCTTTGTATCACTTGCGTGAGTAACGGTTCACCTTTTAAAAGATAAACAAACTCTAAGAGGGGTATAAGGCGGGTTGTTCCTAGGAACTACGACCCTAAAGGAAAAAGGTTTTTAATAGCTTCGCGCTTTCCTATTCCTCCGCTCCTTTGTGCGTTTTTCTTTTCGAAGAGTTACCGAGAAGCTTGTCGATTATTAGGTTTAAGTTGTCTTTATCGTTGTCCGTTATTAAAATAAATTGTGAATTTACTTTTGATAAACCAAAAACCAAAAAAAAAAAATTAGTGTAAATTTTCTTTCTTAGTGTATGCACACTCGTTCCCAAACTCGTAATCTTCATAATCAACAACACCAGGCCCCACCACCTGTTGTTGAACCGTTTAATCTTGAAGAACCACTTGAAAATCCACCTCCTCCCTTAGCTCCAATGGATGATCAACGTACTATGGCTCAGTTGCTTGAAGCACCCACCGCGGGTTACGAGGATGCCATCGTTGTGCCCGAAATCACCGCGGACAACTTTGAGCTTAAGCACGGTTGCTTAACCTGTTCAACAGCAATTTTCGCCGTGACAAAGAAAGATCCTCATGCACCACATCGTAATTTCAACAAGATCACTTCTACGATGAAGTTCCCGAACGTCCCGAGTACGTCGGTAAAGCTTATGCTTTTCCCATTTTCCCTCGAGGGGGCAGCCCGGATTTGGCTTGAGAAAGAACCCCCTCGATCGATTCAAACATGGGATGATCTTGTCTCAAAATTCATCAACAAATTTTTCCCTCCGTCTAAAACAACCAATCTTCGAAATGAAATCACGAGATTTCAACAAAGATTTGATGAGACGTTTTATGAAGCATGGATTGATTTAACGATCTTACTTCGGGCTGTCCACATCATGGATTTTTGAGTTGCATCAACTTGTTTACATTCTATAATGCCTTAAACTCTAACGATCAAGATTCGTTAAATTCCGCCGCGGGTGGCAACTTTTTGGATAAAATGCCTCGTGATTGCCTAAGAATCATTGAAAGCAAATCCAAAGTTCGAAATTCACGTAACAAACCGGTTGTTGCCAAAGTGAGTTCGAGCACTTCCACCCCCGGAATTTCTTCCGAAGTTGCTGAGTTGAAAGATATGGTGAAAGCTTTACTCCTTGATAAGAAAAATCAATCTCCCGCTCCTACTCCCGTCAAAGCGGTTGAGGAAAGTTGTGTTACTTGCGGTGGTGCTCATTCCTACCAAACTTGTCCAGCCACCACTGGCAATGTTTATCGAGATAATATTCAAGAATATGTCTCTCAAGCAGCCGCAGCTAACTACAACCAAGGAAACACCGGTTATCGAGCCCCGATTTCAAATCAAATTCGACCTCCCGGTTTTCCCCCCGTTCAAAACAATCATGTGCAAAATCAAGGAAACAATCAGAATCGTTACAACCAAAACCGAGGGAATTTCAATCAAGCTCCAGCTTACCAACCCCCGGTTCAGCAAGGTCAAGTCTATCGACCTCAGGTTGTTCAACCTCCTGCTTATCAAGCTCCCGCCTATCAAGCTCCAGCTCCTCAGACACAAGGTGTGTCTAAGACCGATTTTGATAGCTACGTAAAGGCTAATGATGCGGTTATGAGGAATATGCAAAACCAAAATCAAGTTTTGCAAACTCAAGGTCAAAACCTGCAAACTATTGACAACTTGGCTCTTCAAATCAAAGACTTTGAAAGTATGCTAAGGTAACTTATCAAAATGAATACGCTCTACTTCGGGAACTTCCTAGTAACAACGTTACTAAACCCGAAGGAGGATTTAAAGGGTATTACACTCGAGTGGTGCAGCTTACTAAGGGACCCCCGATTCAGACTACTTCTTTCCTAAAGTAGTAGAACGTGTTACGAGGTCACAAAGGATACGGTGCCTCCTACTAATATAACGGAAGCACCGGAAGACATCCCACTCGGTTGTCCCTATATCATCATGAATCAATCTCTGAGCCCGTAAATGCTCCAGTTAGTGCTTCAAGGCCTAACCAAAAAGCATCAATTCCATTTCCTTCAAGAAGAAATGATGAAAGACGTCGTGAAAAAGCTAACGACCAAATTGAGAAATTCTACGAAATCTTTCGAGATTTGAGTTTCGAAATTAGCTTTACGGATGCCCTTGCAGCTTATTGCAAAATTTCGCTCGACTCTATAAACCTTAATCGGAACAAAGAAAAGTTGAGTGAAATGGCTAGAACTCCATTGAACGAGAATTGTTAGCGGTCCTCAAAACAAGTTACCAAAGATAGCTTGGAGACCCCTGGCGATTCTCATTCATGTGAATTTTCAGGATTAATTACAGGCAACGACTTGGGCCGATCTTGGCGCAAGCATTAATCTTATGCCATATTCCGTCTGGAAAAATCTCTCTCTTCCCGAACTAACCCCGACTTGCATGACGCTTGAGTTAGCGGATCGATCAATCTCTGAACCAATCGGTATCGCTGAAGACGTCTATGTAACGGTGGGAAAGTTCCAATTTCCTGCAGATTTTGTGGTCGTCGATTTTGAGCCAGACCCCCGAGTACCTCTAATTCTCGGGAGGAGTTTCTTAAAGACCAGTCGTGCATTAATCGATGTATACGAAGGTGAAATAACCCTTCGTGTTGGCAGAGAGGCCATTACATTCAATCTGGACCAAACTTCGAGATACACGGCTAATTACCATCATATGACGGCAAACCGAATTGACGTCATTGATATGGCTTGTGAAGAATACTCTCAAGAAGTTCTTGGTTTCTCAGATGTGATCTCGAGTGGCAATCCCACTCCCTTTTATATGATCCAATCGTTTTGACCACTTCCTACTTTAATCTATTTGGGGACAGTGGATTTTCTCCTTTTCGAATAAGAGCTGGAATCTTTTCTGCTTTAGAGGATGATCCAACTTCACCGGAAGTTGATCCAACTTATTATGACCCTGAAGGGGACATACTTCTCCTCGAAGCAATTCTCAATAGTGATCCATCACCACCACCTCCCAATCAAGAAAATTATTTTCTGAAAGAAAAAAGATCTTAAAATTTGTGAAGCAAACTCTTCAGTTAATGAGCCCCCTGAGGTTGAACTCAAGGACTTGCCACCTCATTTAGAATATGCATTTTTGGAGGGTGACGACAAGTTGCCCGTCATAATTGCAAAAGATTTAAAGAATGAGGAAAAGGCAGCTCTAATCGAGGTTCTAAAGTCCCACAAGCGAGCCATCGCTTGGAAACTTTCTGATATCAAGGGTATCAACCCAGAGTTTTGTACCCACAAAATTCTCATGGGAAGAGGACTACGAACCCAACGGTTCGGCATCAAAGGCGGGTTTATCCAAAAATCCAATTTGCGTCATAAAGAAAGAAGTTGAAAAGCTTTTGCGCGGATTGATTTATCAATCTATGACAGTCCATGGGTAAGCCTGGTGCATTGTGTACCGAAGAAGGGTGGCATGACCGTCGTAAAAAACGATGAGAATGATCTTATTACCGACTCGATTGGTCACAGGGTGGAGAGTATGCATCGACTTATAGAAAGTTGGTTGAGGCTACCCGAAAGGCCACTTTCATTCCCTTCATGGACTCAAGATGCTCGAAGACTAGCGGGAAACCAATTCTATTGTTTCCTCGTTGGCTTTTCGGGTTATTTCCAGGATTCCATAGACCCGAAGGACTAAGAAAATACAACTTTAAATTGACCATACAGAACATTCTACCTACCGCGCATGCCTTTTGGGCTATGCAATGCAACCTGGCACATTCCAATCGATGTATGATGGCAATCTTCCATGTCCATTGATCGAGAAATACGGATGGGAAGTGTTTATGGATGACTTTTCGGTCTTCGGGGATTCTTTCTCTACATGCCTATCCCATTTGGACAAAATGTTAAAATGGTGTGAAGACACCAATTTGGTCCTAAACTGGGAGAAAAGCCATTTTATGGTGAAGGAAGGCATTGTTCTTCGGACAAAATATCAAAGTCGGTAATTGAGGTTCAGATCGAGCTAAAGTTGACGTTATCGCAAGCTCCCTTCACCCGACCACTATGAAAGTGTCCGAAGTGTTCTTGGGCATGCGTTTTTCGCGCCCTATATCTCTCTTTTCCTCCTCCTCCGCTCGTCTCACCCCGTCGTTGTACGCCCTCTCGTGTCCCTTCACCCTGGCGCTCGTCCTCTCGTCTCCGCTCCTCGGCATCCGTCGGGCGCCACGACGTCCTCGTTCCGGCCTCCCTTCACTTCGTTCTCTATCCCACTCTCTTAATTACACCTTCCCTCCCCCTACACCTCTTCACTGTCAAGTTCCTCCCGCCTCGCTCCTCGCTTCTTTTCGTTGTTGTCTGTTGAGAGAGATAACGTCGGTAAAAACCGGCATGCCCTAGAAAAACTTCGGGACAACTTTCGATTGTAGTCGGGTGAGGGAGCTTGGCGATAACGTCAACTTTAGCTCGGTCGACCTCAATTCCCGACTTGGAGATTTTGTGTCCAAGAACAATGCCTTCCTTTACCATGAAATGGCTTTTCTCCCAGTTTAGGACCAAATTGGTGTCTTCACACCGTTTTAACATTTTGTCCAAATGGGATAGGCATGTAGAGAAAGAATCCCCGAAGACTGAAAAGTCATCCATAAAATACTTTCCATCGTTTTCTGATCATGTTCATGGAAGATTGCATCATACATCGTTGGGAATGTTGCCAGGTGCATTGCATAGCCCAAAAGGGCATGCGGGCGGTAGGCAAAATGTTCTGTTATGGGGGGCAAGTAAAGGTTGTCTTTTCTTGGTCCTTCGGGTCTATGGGAATCTGGAAATAACCCGAAAAGCCATCGAGGAAACAATAGAATTGGTTTCCCGCGAGTCTTTCGAGCATTTGGTCCATGAAGGGAAGTGGAAAGTGGTCCTTTCGGGTAGCCTCATTCAACTTTCTATAGTCGATGCATACTCTCCACCCTGTGACCAATCGAGTCGGTATAAGATCATTTTCATCGTTTTTGACGACGGTCATGCCACCCTTCTTTGGTACACAATGCACCGGGCTTACCCATGGACTGTCAGAGATCGGATAAATCAATCCGGCGTCAAGAAGCTTTTCAACTTCTTTCTTGATGACGTCATGGATTTTTGGATTTACCCGCCTTTGATGCTGAACCGTTGGTTCGTAGTCCTCTTCCATGAGAATTTTGTGGGTACAAAACTCTGGGTTGATACCCTTGATATCAGAAAGTTTCCAAGCGATGGCTCGCTTGTGGGACTTTAGAACCTCGATTAGAGCTGCCTTTTCCTCATTCTTTAAATCTTTTGCAATTATGACGGGTAACTTGTCGTCACCCTCCAAAAATGCATATTCCAATATGATGGTGGCATGTCCTTGTGTTCAATTCATCAGGGAGGTTCATGACTGATGAGTTTGCTTCATAAATTTTAAGAATCTTTTTGTGTTTCCATGAAAATAATTTTCTTGATGGAAGGTGGTGGATGATGGATCTCTTATTATGAATTGCTTCGAGGAGAAGTATAGCCCGTCACGGGTCTTATATGTTGGATCAAATTCCGGTGACAGTTGGATCATACTCTTATAGAAGTAAAGAGTCAGCTTATCGAAAAGGAGAAAATCACTGTCCCCAAATAGAGTTTAAAGTAGGTGAGGTGGTAGAAACGTTTGGTTTAATAGTAAGGAGTGGGGATGCACCTCGATATCACCTTGAGAAACCAATAACTTCTTAAGGAGGTATTCTTCAAAGCCATTATCAATGACGTCAATTCGGTTTTGCCGTCATATGTGGTTAATTAGCTGTGTATCTTGAAGTTTGAGTCCAGAAGATTGAATTGTTATGGCCTCTCTGCCAACACGAAGGGTTATTTCACCTTGTATACATCGATTTAATGCTACGACTGGTCTTTAAGAAAACTCCTCCGAGGATTAGAGGTACTCGGGGTTGGCTCAAATCGTGACGTACACAAAAATCTACAGGAAATTGGAACTTTCCCATCGTTTTTGAGGAGTCTTCCAGCGATATCCGATCGGTTCAGAGATTGAGCGAATCTGCAATCAAAGCGTCATGCAAGTCAGGGTTAGTTACGGGAGAGAGAGATTTTTCCAGACGGCAATATGGCATAAGATTAATGCTCGGCCAAGATCGGCAAGGGTTCTGCATGTATTATCCAGAAATTCACATTGGATTGAGAAATCGGCCCGGGTCTCAAGTTTCTTTGGTTACTTGTTTTAGGGAGGACCGCTGACAATTCTCGTTAATGGAGTTCTAGCATTTCACTCAACGTTTTCTTTGTTTCAGATTAAAGTTTTTTAGAGTCGAGGCGAATTTTGGCATAAGCATCAAGGCATCCGTAAATCTAAGTTCGCAAACTCAAATCTCAAAAGATTTGTTTTTGGATTTCTCAATTTGGTCGTTGCTTTCTCACGACTTCGTTCTTTCATCAAATTCTTCCTCGAAAGGACATGGACTAGATGCTTTTTGGTTAGGCCTTGAAGCACTAACTGGAGCATTTGCGGGCTTAGAGATTGATTCATGATGGACAACAGGGACAACCGGAGGTTGGACGTCTTCGGTGCTTCCGTTATTAGTAGGAGGCATCGTATCCTTTGTGACCTCGGGTTCACGTTCTACTACTTTAGGAGAAGAAGTAGTATGAATCGTGGGGTCCTTGTAAGCTGCACAACTTCGCGTGGTCGATACCTTTTAAATCACCTCCTAGGGTTAGTATGGTGTTTACTAGGGAGAGTTCCCGAAGTAGAGGCGGTATTCATTTGATTAAAGTTACCTAGCTACTTTAAGTCGTTCGATTTGCAGTAGCCAAGTTGTTCAATTGTGCTTGCAGGTTTTGGACATTGGGTTTACAAAACTTGATTTTGGTTTTGCATATTCCTTCATAAACCGCCTCATAACGCTTTACGTAGCTATTCAAATCGTTTTAGACATACGTGTGTCTGAGGCGCTGGAGTTTGATTAGGAGGGAGCTTGATATAACAGGAGGTTGAAACAACCTGAGGTCGATAGGACTTGACCTTGAATAACCGGGGGTTGGGTTAAGCTGGAGGCTGATTGAAATTCCCTCAGTTTTGGTTGTTTATGTAACGATTTGGATTGTTTTCCTTCGATTTTGCACATGATTGTTTTGAACGTGGGAAAAAAACGGAGGTCGAATTTGATTTCGAAATCAGGCGCTCGAATAACGGTGTTCCTTGGTTGTTAGTTCGCTGCGGTCGCTTGCGGAGGATATTCTTAGATATTTATCTCGATATGAACATTGCCAGTGGTGCTGGACAAGTTTGGTAGGATATGAGCACTCCACCGCAAGTAACAAACTGTCCTTAACCGGGCTTTTGACAGGAGTAGGAGCGGGAGATTGAATTTTTTATCAATGTGTAAAGCTTTTCACATATCTTTCACACTCAGACAACTTTCGGGGAAATTCGGGGGTGGAATCGTGCTCGATGACTCACTTTGGCAACAAAACTGGTTTGTACGTGAATTTCGAACTTTGATTTGCTTTCAATGATCCTTAGGACTAATCACGCGGCGATTTTTATCCAAGAAGTTGCACCGCGGCGGAATTTAATGAGTCTTGATCGGTGGTTAAGCCATTATAGAATTGTATAATGTTGATGCAAATCAGGAAAATCCATGATGTGGACATGCCCGAAGAAGATCGTTTAAATCTATCCCTTGCTTCATAAAAGTTCTCATAAATTTTTTGTAATCTCGGATTTCATTTCGAATGATTGGTTGTTTATAGAAGGAGGGAAGAATTTGTTGATGAATTTTGCGACAAAGAAAATCCATGTGTTGAACTCGATCGAGGGGGTTCTTTTCAAGCAAATTAGGCTGCACCTTGAGGGAAAAATGGGAAAAGCATAAGCTTTTACGACGTTATTCGGGACGTTCGGGAACTTCATCGTCGAAGTGAGTCTTGTTTGAAATATTAGGATGTGGGCGTGAGGATCTTCTTTGTCACGTTCGAAGATTGCTTGTTTTGAACGCGGTTAAGCGTGCCGTGCTTAAGCTTCAAGTTGGTCCGCGGTGATTTCGGGGCCAATAACGATGGCATTCCCTGTAACCCACGGTGGGTGCTAAAAGCAACTGAGCCATAAGTACGTTTGATCATCCATTTGGGGCTCAAGGTGGAGGTGGTGGTATTTTCAAAGTGGTTCTTCACGATTATTAAACATTTAACATACAGGTGGTGGGGGGCCTCTTGGTGTTGTTGATTATGAAGATTACGAGTTTGGGAACGAGTGTGCATACACTAAGAAAGGAAAATTTACACTAATTTTTTTTTGTTTTTTTTTTGGGTTTATCAAAGGTAAATTCACAATTTATTTTAATAACGGACAACGAAAAAGACAACTTAAGCCTAATAATCGACAAGCTTCTCGGTAACTCTTTGAAAAGAAAAACGCACAAAGGAGCGGAGGAATAGGAAAGCGCGAAGCTATTAAAAACCTTTTTCCTTTAGGGTCGTAGTTCTTAGGAACAACCCGCCTTATACCCCTCTTATAGTTTGTTTATCTTTTAAAAGGTGAACCGTACCTCGCAAGTGATACAGAGAAGGAAAGTTTTTAAATATTTGTTCGAGTTGGAACTAAAAAAGTTCACAACAAAGTTATTTTTGATTAATACCTCATATTGAGATATTATATTTTGGATATTTTCTACCCAATTTATGAATTTTATTCATAATTAAAGACAATGTTTTTATATTTTTGGTTCTCTTTTTTTTTGGTTTTTTTTTCACAGATTCAAACACTTCTTGACAAACTGAACGATAATCGGCTTCACAACCTCCCCGGCAGCGGCGCCAAAAATTGATTAGAATTTCTTTAAACTATATATATAATATAATATAAAATAAAATATATATAATCTAAAAAAAACTACAATAATCAATGATACCGAGAAGTAGTATAGAATGTTCCCGGGTCGTTTATCCCCAACGAGGCTGGACTGGAGAATCAATACAGTCGGAAGATTGGAGTTTGAATGAGAGAAATGATTTGAGTGTGTGGGAAAGCTTAATTTAAAAAATTACAAACAAAAAATGATTGAGTAAGGTAAAAACCTAAAAATTATGAAATTAAGCTGCAAAATCGAGCGAGCACGAATCCCGAACCACGGGGTGTCAAAAACTAAATCTTAAAAAATTCAACCATATTACAAGAAATTTTTTACTTCTAAGCTACTCTAGGGGACTAATAATGAAGAATAAAAAAGACTAGACTGAAAACGGAGGTCGTTTGACCCAAAAACGAGTCAAAGGTCAAAATCCGTACCCGGACCGTTCTTTAATAATCAAAAAAGTTTGAAAAAATTACCCTTGAAAGTTTTTATAATTTTTCCTACGTTTAGTATATGACTAAAGGAAATTTTCTAAAAAATAGAAAATATTTTTTGTATTAAATTTTAGATTTTTTATGAATTTTTAAAACTTAAACAAATTAAATTTATAAAAAATACTAAACTATATTTTAAATAATTCTTGGAAAAATTTACCTAAAAAATTAACTAGACCAAAATACTACCTATTAAAAAATAAGAAACTCCAAAATTAGCTTATAAATAAGCCCGAAATAAGCTGGAAAACAGGCTTATAGCTTTAGGGTGAAAACTCCTTATATTATCCATAAGTGCAAGGGTAAACAGAAACGAACCCACCAAGGCACAGCGGTAAGGGCGAGGTGTTATAAAGAAGGGTGTATTGAGCGGTAGAGGCCGGGTTCGAGTCTTGCTCACCGGGTTTCCCTTTTTTATCTCCTTTTTTTCTACAAAAACTTTTTCAAAACAAATTCGTTAAGCTCCTGGAAGCTTAACAATTTTTTATACACTTTACAAACTGTTTGTGGAATGCTTATAACTAAGCTGGGATAAAGAGCTTTTGTTTTTGGAACGAAGCTTAAATAACTTACTTTAAGGCAAAAGTGCTTTTTCTTGGTGACTTTTTGGACCATTAAGCTAGAATTTGAACTAATAAGCTAAAAAAGGGCTATCTATCATAACCTAAATAAGCATAGGAACTATAATATAAGCTCAACTAAATAGCTTGAAAAGCTAACTAGAAGAAAAGTTAACTAAGCTTAAAGGCAAATGGTTTAGCTTTTTAACTGCTTTTGTGAACCAAATAGCAAAGAATAATGGAAAAAAAAAGAAAGAAAAAAAAAAAAAAAAAAGAGCAAAATATTAACTTAACACACAAACATTATGACTACTAGGACCAAAAATAAGCAACTGAAATAAGCCTAATAAGCCAGAAGTTGGCTTAAACCCTCAGCAGTACTAACTTTGGAGTTAGTACTGCTAGGTTGTTTAAGAGGCAAGATAAGCTAATTGAAATTGAAGATAGATAAAAGAAACTAGCTACCCTATCCTAAATAAGCCCTATGCCTACAAATAAGCTAGATAAAACAGACAGAAAAGCTAAAAATCAAATAAGCTATAAACTGATGTGCTGAAATAAAGAGAGCCTAGGGACATATTTTGGGCTTAAAAATAAGCAACAAAAATGGCTTCCTAAGGTCTGAAACAAAGGGGGCTTATCAAAGAGCTTATTGGCTTTTTAGAAAAGCCAAAAGCTCAAGATAAGGTTCACAAATAAGCTAGATCAGTGTGCTTAAAACAACCGTTAGCATCCAGGGAAAATATACTAAAAACCAAAGGGGGCTTACTTTGATAGCTTAAAACATAAGTGTCAAATAAGCTCAAATTAAAAATAAAGTTGAAAAAGATGGCAGTATGGCTTAAGGTGATCTTGTTCTCAAATTTGACAACTTCTAAGGACAAATTAACAATGCTGATTTCTGTAAATGGAGAAAGGTTATTTAGCTTTTTGAAATATAACCTTGATTGTTTCATTGTAAAAAAAACTTTAAGAAAAATGTTGACAGAATTGGTCAAAGATTTAAAGAAAACCAAGGATACTTAACCTAGTTGATTTTTACTCTAAAAAGATAAAGAAAACAATGCTCCTAAGCTGGTTTTAACAACTTAATCAAATAAGCTCTTATGACCCTTTAAAATTGTCCGACTTGAGAAACCACCATTGGTAAACTTGAGAAACACTTTTTGAACTTAAAAGCTTTGGAAAAACAGACTCAAAAGGCTTAATACTTTAAGCCAAAGTTAACCATAAGACACCAACCCATAACAATGCATTTTTGACCCATGTTGGGCTTATCCCAAACACCCCTTTATTTCTTAAAAAAACAGATTTTAAAGTTTTAAAAGATTGGTTTTTAGCATAAATGTTAAATAGGAACAGTGTCAACATCATAGGTAAGATAAAGAGTAAAAAAGCAAAAGCAAATAAGCAATATAAGACATAAATAAGCTGGAAAAATAAGTTGCTACAGTATTTTTAAGCAACAATTTAAAAAAGAAACATTACCATTGATTCTTGCTCAATAAACAGGATAAAAATGAACCTAAATAAGCTCTAAATACCTACCCAAGCTTATAAATAAGCTAAATAAGCATTACCAATGAGCCATCAATTTTTTTCTTTCATCCTTTATCAAAAAAGTAACTTTCTTTTCCTTTTTTATTTTTTCTTAAACTCTTGTATTAAAGTTTGGAAATAGATTAAAAAGAGCTTATATTAAGAGCTTATATGATATTAAAGAAGTAAAAGTAACTTAGAACACAATATTAAAAACCAACTGAATTTTCATTAATCTTCAAAATAAAAGTACATAAAAGTTGGACTAACTTTAAAAGCTGAAACTTATAGATAATTACTCTTTAAAAAAACTAACTATGGCCTCAAGGGCTACAAAAGGCTTTTATAGCCAAAATAAGCTAGTGTTTTTGACATCTTGTTTCTCTCCTTGTGTGTCTTTTTGCTGACGGACATATAACAACATATGTGTTTGTTGTGAGAGTGTAGAAAACAAAAAACAAATCCTCGCCTGGGATTGTTATTTGGTGCCCTAACGTCAGAATCTTGACACTTCTATTTCCTTAGCAATAGGCGACCCCAGAGAGCCAGCGAGGATTGCCAGCTTGGCACACCTATGTGGGGGGTGGGGTTTGTGATTGTGAAGGTTTTGGAATGATGTGGGGAGTCAACAAGGAGGGGGAAAGTGACAGAGGTGGGGCTTATGCTTTGGCGGGAAATTAATAAGGAAGATATACAATAGTTTAAATCCAGGGGTGAAGTTTAGGATTTTGACACAATTAGTCCCTGAGGGCGTATGTGGTTATTGCAATTTTAGTCCATGTGGGGTGAAACTTTGTGGATTAGGCAGAATTACCCCCCAAGGGTTATACTTGTTATGTCACCACAAGTCCTTGTGGTGTATTACTTTGGAGATTTGGCAGCATGAGCCCTTGCAAGATTATCTTTATAACCTTCATTAAGTAAGTTTAGGGACTTGGCAATTTTAGCCCCCAAACTTATTTTTCTTCACTTTTTGACTTTGGATTTGCCGGGGTTGACTTTTGGTTGAAAACCTTTTTCACCTTGGGCTTTGTATTGACTTGTTTTTCCTCGCTTTTCCATTCCGTGGTCCGGTTTTGTCGTTTTGGTCTCTTCGTTTTTTTTCGTCCTTTTTTAGACATCTGTTCCTGCACAACACCATTAGCAAAAACAAGATATTTTTGGCATTTTAAGTCGTTTATGGTTATTTTAGTCTTTTTTAAAGGTGTAAAGGTATGTGTAATTAACACCTACCATAGCAGTTAAAATCCATGAGCAGTATTAATTGCTTCAGTAGTGATGATAGTGTTGTTATTTGAAGAGGCACAAAAGCCGTCTGTTAGCTTGTGCTTGAACTTGAGCTTGAACATCCTTTAACTTGCTGGTTCATTCACCTTGAGGTTTGTTGTAGAAAAGATCCATGCTCATTTGTATCTAAATAGTTTTATTCCTCCACACAAAAAGGGGGGGGGGGGCATATTGTGTTCCACTCAGGTAACAAACTTCTTAATAACTTTTGATTATTATCTTTTAAGTTATTACTATCTTTCTTGGTGATCCTAATGTATAGATCTTAAATCCTAGGCTTGATGTAAGGTTTCAGTTCCTTAGATATATCCAAAAAATACTAAGAATGAAAACTTGAGTGAATGATATACACTAATGACGGAATCTAGTTTTTATACCACTAAGAAGTATACCTCAATTGAAACAGTAATGTGTGTTTGTCACCACAAAAGATATACACAAGAAACAATAAGTTCAATAGTTTTTCATCACGATCACTCTAATGAAGTGATAAGGTCTACAACATTGAAGCTATGAATTATATGGAAAATTGATATCTAAAACCATAACCTAGGATCTTATTTTTTACACCAAGGAGTCCTTTACATGATAACTACAAATCTTTTAAACTTCTATAAGATATCAAAACATATATTTAAAAATATACATAGTCTTATACATATCTTCCTATCTTTATAGAATATATACTTTGAACAAATCCATGCATATCCCTTCACACGTCTTTATCTTCATGCAGTCTTCAGTCTTCAGCAGTATTAACTTCTTCTCAGCAGTATTAAGTTAATTCTGGGCAGTACTAACTTTTGCTCTAACAGTACTAACCACGTTTAGCTACTGGTAGTTATAATCTGTGCAATACAAACTCTTTAAGCTTGGCAGTACTAAGTTGAGCTAGCAATATAAACTTTATAGAAAACCTTAATTCCCAACAATCCTCCCCTAAACTTGTGATTTACCTTCAAATCATCAAGTTTCATGAATTAAACCTTTTGGCTCTGAGAGGATTCTTTCAAACACTTCAAGTTCTTGATCTTTCTACCTGATAGAAGATTTTCCTTAAAAGCTCATTGGCCATCTTTGAAGATTATCCACTTGAAGTTTGTTAAGCCAACATTATAGTCTAGTGCTGCTTGTTAGTGGATAATTTTTTAACTAGCATTAAGATGTCATGTCCTCTTTCTTGTAACGCATGATGCAATACACCACACTGTATAATACATCTCCATTTCAATGGATCATGATATATCTTCTGAACTTCCATAGTGTATCATCATCATCTGGTTCAAATAACATCTTTAGTTTAACCTATAATACCTTCTCTTTATCAATTGTAGGCTCTGTTGAACTAAACTTTCTTCTTGAACCAAATCCAAAGCTGCTCCAGGTCATCTCTAATCAAATTCTTCACTGTCTTCAAAAACTCGATAGAACTTATATGGTTTCCAATTTTATAATTCTCCAGTAACTTCTTGATTCTTCGTGAAAAACTTCCGAGTCTACTAATTGATATTTTCCTTGTAGAGCTTCAATGTTCACCTTCTTCTACTAGTTCTATCACATTTGTTTCTTTTAAGCTCTTCTTTTGATATTCTTTTTTCTTTTCCTGTAGATTATTTTCAATGACCTGAAACTTTTGTAGGATTTATGTTTTCTTACTTCGTAGACAGTTACAAAATAGTTAGTACCGATAAGTTATTGTTAGTACCGACAGTACAAATGTAAGTATGATCGAAAATAGTTAGTATGTTAGTAGATAAAGAGTTAGTACGTTTATGAGAACGAGTTCTGGATGAATAATTTAGGGGAAAAGTTTTTTCTGTATGCGTTTGTAAAGCCAGCTGTTAGGGTTTTCCTTAGTCTATTTAAAAGGATCCCTCTTGGCATAGTTGTAAGACTATCTCAAGATATCTCATAGCAAATAACTATCTCATAGTTAGTAATATGTAATTGGTCATAGCAGATTAATGAAGTTATATTTAGTTCTACAATTGTTTTTCTTTAGTATCTTGTCGTTATGATTGCATTAATCACTTTAGTTATTCATAATCAGTGTTTCTGTATAGTCAATTGTATTTATACATCTTGGCTATCATCCTTAATAGGCTGCAGAGATCTATTCAGTTTGGGACTCACAAGTGGTATCAGAGCCTGTGAGAAACTCTGAATAAGAAGAACAATCAAAACCAGTTTATAAACCCTCATCCTCCAAAACTAAACATGTCTGTCTCACAAGATGATATTCCACCACCACTAACCACACTCACCATTCATCACAAACTCCAACCCAACAAACTTCTCATACAGTTTCTACCATCAAGCTGCCTATTCTCAAAAAGGGAGAATATGATATATGGGCAATGAAGATGGAACACTATTTGGCCCATACAGATTATCCAATCTGGGAGGTAATACAAAATGGGAATGGTCCTGTATCAATCACTACAGATACATCAGGACAAATTAAGGTTTTGCCTCCTAGAACTGCAGAAGAGATTGTAGCCAGAGAAAGAGAGAAAAGCAAGGACCACCTTGCTTATGGCCCTACCAGAAGATCATCTTGCTAAGTTCCATAAGATGACTGATGCAAAAGAAATGTGGGATGCCATCAAATCTAGATTTGGTGGAAAATAACGACCTAGAGTGCAAATGGTATATCTTGAAGCAACAGTTTGAAGGATTCTCTGTATCCAACACAGAAGGGCTTCACAAAGGTTATGCTACAGGTTTAAAGTCTTCCTAAGTAGATTAGAATTCATGGAGAGTTGTTTCTACTGAGGATGCTAATAAAAAAAATTCTAAGATCTATACCTTCTGCTCGGTCTCAAGTTTCCTAAGTATTGGTGAGAACCAAAACAAGGAGGTAGCAGTCCCCCTTAGTTTTTGATGATTTATACAATAGATCTAAGAGTTCTTTGAGCAGTGTTATAAAAGGCTTTACATGCATCATCATCCTCTAGACCCGCAAAATGTGCTTTTGTCTTGAGAAATACACTAGCTAGTACTAATTGAAGTTAGTACAGCTTATTTGTGTTACTAATATTTTTGGTCAAAACTCAAAAGTCAGGAACAAACTTCATTCATACTCACTTCTTGCTAATTCATTAGCTGCCCTTAACTGGATCACGAGGGCTTGGAACAGTTGATGAATATGATTTGAAGAAATAGATTAAAGTGCGCAATTGGCCATTTGATCTTAATGAGAATGAAAAAGTTTACAAGAAGACTGGTAGTAAGTACAATTTGATGTAAAAGTAACCTAGTTATTAAGCTTTGATTAAACTAATTGTGGGTAGGTACAATTACCACAAAACAGGCAATTGTGCTAGAGAGTTGTCTGAATAAAGGGAATAAGATAACCGGAGGAGCGATGCTATGGAATTCTGGAAACAAGGATTGAGCAGAATGTACATAAAGGGAGTCTATAAGCATTGGGACAGTGATGGAGGAAGGTTGTAGATGGACAACTCATTAGACGTGAAGGATCTATGCTTTGATGGCTTTGCAAAGTCAGACTCAGACCACAGAGGTAATTTATGTTCAAATAAATGTGTAAAGAGTATTATGCCAATCTTAAAGAAAACTGTATGATGTCAGATGAGAACAATTAGTGATGCAAGCATTGAATAAAGGATATTCTCAAGTCGTGTAAGAAAGTTGAAAGCACAGTTACGTTGCTATCAAAGGGACAACTTTGGTGTATGAACAAAAGATTAAGTTTATGAAAGTATAATTTAGATGCATAAAACAAATGTGCTACATACATAAGAAATTATTTTTTTAATTATAAAACAGAAGCTCCAAAAGAAAAAGAAGATATAAAGGGCTAAAAGTAGAAAAATATGGCCAAAATTCTTCTACAGCATTAAGTAAACTTGGTAAATACACAAATGAGTGCTAATGATAAGTTTGGGCTTGGGTTATGGGGATCACATATATGATGGTATTTTAAGTATAGAAAATGAATTTTGCTCTCTTCTTTGCTTTTTAAGTGGTAGAGTTGCAAGTGTTTTTTATGAATAAAGAGAATGAGGATTGAAAACCAACCTTTGAATGCTAGGTTTGCAGTGGAATGGCATGCTGTACCCCACCCATGATTGGGAATTATAGGCCTTAGACATGAAATTAAATAGATTATAAGTTTACATATGGTACAAAACAGTACTCAACGTAGGGAATCTGAATCCCAATCAAGGGAATTTGATACTTGTGAATCTAAATTAGTCCAGAACCCTATCTGATTTTGTGTTGAACCAGATGTCAATGAATTAATGTAGAAAGACAACTAGGTCTGTCTGATGCTCCTATCTTAGAGGAGTCATGAATCAGATAGTGAAGATGAGGGTGTGTCTAGACCTACAAACAATAAGAAAAAACACTCTAGCTTTTGCTAATAGGCAAGTAAAAACTCCTAGGGAACTGTTAAGAATCGCAATACAAATTCAGTCAAAAACCTAAAGTGATAGGATAGATTTTAGGGTATGGGTTTGCTGTAAAGAGCATTGTTTTAGTATGTGGTAGTCTTAATCATTTTTGATTAGAGGATTGTTATTTTCATGAGAAAAGGCATGGCAAGAAAAGCTGAATTAGACAATAGTGGAATAATATGCAAAGAGTGAATAAACAAAACCAATTTGTTCCTTCTGCAGTTACTAACTAGGAATGGTAAAAGTCAGTTAATACTGCTTGAGTAGCCTGAGTACTAAAAAAATTTTCGTACTGATAGCAAATTTTAACAGACAGAAGTACTAACATAATACTGTCATGAAAGTTAATATGTTTAGCCCATTATGAATAAAGTTAGACCAGAAATGTATTTCACAAAATCATTCACCTTCTTCAAGCTTTCAAAAAGACATCAGTAATTAAGACCAAAATTTTCAAATCAAAAGTATTAAATGCTAAGGTAAATGCAGGTTAGTATGTTGGGGGAAAAAGGGAAACTTGCTGTTAAGCCTTCAGAGGTTTTGTAATTGGAGACACAAGGAATTAACTGGCACAATATCTTTCTAAAATACAATAGTGGATCCAATCTAGAAACTGTTACACTTTCAAGATCCACTAGGCAGACTCAAGCCCAATAGGCATGGGTCCCTAATGAGAATAAATCTCTTTCTTTTAATGTTGCAGGATGATCCACATAAAGCTCCTAAGTATAAAGGGAATTGTTGATACGTGGGATGTTCCAGGACATGACTGGGAAAAGGCTACTTGTGAATTTCAAGACTTAATGGTGGCTTGTTGCTTATTGGATGGTTGTAAAGGTTACAGCACTGGTAAAGGTAAAATAAAAATGGAAAGTGAGGATTTTGAGGATGTGGGCTGTTGTGAAGAACTTCAGCATTTCAATCTTTTTTTGTGTTCAAATGTGTGACAAAAGAACAAGGTTCTGTTTACTGCTCTGAATGTCTTGTTTTGTCTCCTGAAATTTAAGTTACCTGATGAAAAAAAGTAAAATTTTATTAACTTAAAGAATCCCAAGTCAAAACAATATGTTAAGTTCAATTTAGAGAAACATTATCCTTCAGGAGGATTGTTCTTGTTTAATTGCAAAGGCTACAACTGATGAATCTAACAAATGGCATAGGAGGTTGGGTCATGTTAATTTCAAAAATCTAAACAAACTTGTAAAGGGAAATCTTGTAAGAGGTTTACCTTCTAAGCTTTTTCAAAATGACCACACTTGTGTTGCTTGTCAGAAAGGAAAGCAACACAAGGCCTCCTGTAAGGCCAAAACAGTAAGCTCTATTAGCCACTCCTTACAACTTCTTCATATGGATTTGTTTGGGACCTTATACATCTGTAAGGAGTTTAAACATAAAGAACCTATTCCATTGTTATCAAGTGATTTTCGCAGGTTTAGATGGGTGTTTTCTTAGAACTTAAGGATGAAACTTGTGCATGCAATCCTTAAGGACTTATAGACAGCTAGAGAACTTTGAATCCAAAAGTTTAAAACTATTTGATGTGGGCTAAATGGTTACGAATTTAAGAACAGGGATGTGATTGGAATTTATGTGGGTTAAAGGGATCAAGAGGTAAAATACAGTAATGCCAGAGAAACTCACAATAAAAATGGGAGTGTAATGAGAAGAACAAGCCCTTATTGAGGCTGCAAGGACCCATGCTTGCAGATTCATTAACACTTTTTGGGTTCGATAGCAGTTTAGTATGCATGTTATGTTCTAAATAGGGTTTATAGTGACTAAGCCTCTAAATAAGAAACCTATGAACTTTTAACTGGGTAAGATCCAATTATAAGTTATATAAAGACTTTTGGGTGCCATGTGACCTTCTTGAATACCAATTGACCACCTGGGAAAGTTTTGTGTTAAACCAGATAACGAGAAGGTCTTTTTAGATGGGTATTCTCTACAACGCAAGGCTTTCTAGGTATTAATTTAGAAACCAAAGAGTTGAAGAAAACCTGCACATACATCTTAGAGAACAACCAATGTTGCAGAAAGGACCAACTTGGCTTTTCTGTCTTGATATTTAAAGGATTCTCATGAACTTATCAATCTGTTGGTTCAGAGATCAGCTGACCTACATGCAGTGTCAACAAGAGACTAACCAATAAATGCAGGACTCAAAAGAGATTATTGGAGCAGGGGATTTGACATAGAAGAGGATCTGCTCAAGAATGTTTTGTATGCCAATATGCCTTTTATTCTTCAACAATCACTCTAGCATTAACAAAAGGATGATAAGAGAGAAGGGTACCAGGAGACGAACAAGTCTTTAGGATGACCTTGAAAGAGTAAGAGGCAAGAAAAAGAGGCTAAAGAGGGAGTGAAGAGTTTCAGGAAGAAGTTTGAGCACTTAGTGATAAAAGAAGGAGCTGCTAGAACTAGCAGTACTAACATTTTTAGTACTGTTAGAACACCAGCTAAAGCTAGCAGTCTATACCTAGTGAATACTGTTAGCATTTTACAAGTTAGTTACTGCCAGTCAGCATGAGGGACTATCTCTTTGATTCCAACAAATCCATGAAGAAGCGTGATTCAGAAATACCTCCACTTGTGGTATCTATTCAAATTCTATGATGGTTTGTTTCACTACTTCATCTTATGACAATGAGGGATTGCAGTGGCTGACTTCACAAACTTAGCAAACTATTGTGAATGTTAGTTCCTATTCCCACATCAAGGATGCACTCCTCATCCTAAAGCACTTATTCTAGGAGTAGTTCCAAAATCAGCAGTTCAAACAAGAAGCCAAGTAAAAAAAGTTCTGGAGCTCTGCTTTTGTTAGCTATGTTCATAAGCAAAAAGAGAACCAACCATAAGGACTTTCATCACTGTTTATTGCTAGTTTCCTGTCCTAACATGAACCCAAGAACAAGAAGATTTCAGGAGCTCTTGAAGATGAAAGTGGTTGATGCTTGCAAGAAGAATTTGTTGTAGCTTTGAGATACAGGAAAGTTTGGGTCTTAGTATTTTGCCTTATGGGAAGAAGGCTATCGGGTACAAAGTGGGTCTATCAAAATAAGAAGGATTATGAAAGAGGGGTTGTTGTCAGAAATTAGCAAGGGTTAGTTACTCAGGGACATAGGCAAGAGAGAAGGGATAAAATTGATGAGGTTTTTGCTCCTGTGGCTATAGACTTGAGGCCTTTACGGATCTTTTAGCCTGTGACTCATATATGAGCTGTATAGTTATCAAATGGATGTGAAAAGTGGCCTTTTCTTTTATGGGGAAAATTGATGAAGAGGTATATGTGTCTCAACCACCAGGTTTTCTAGATCCTAAATATCCCCAGAAAGTCTACAAAGTGGTAAAAGCTCTGTATGGGTTACATCAAGCTCCTGAGCATGGTATGTATTTATCACTTTCATGTTGGAAGAATTGGACTACAGAAGAGGAACCATTGACAAAACTCTCTTCCTAAAGAAGGACACACATGATATCATACTAGTTCAAGTCTATGTGGATGATTATCATCTTGGGGTCTACAAGAAAATCTTGGTGTGATGACGTTTGAGGCATTAATGAAGAGTAGATTTCAGATGAGTTCAATGGGAGAGCTCACTTTCTTTCTTGGATTGCTAAGTCAAACAAAAAACCAGATGGTCTTTATTAGGTTCAGCGATTAAGTATGTTGCAGGAGAAATCCTTGAGAAGTTTACTTTGCCAATGTTAAGACTGCTAACGTACACCAATTAAGACTCAGAAGCCTTTGTCAAGGATGGGGAAGCCGGGAATGTGGATGTCATCTTACTAGGTCCATGATTGGCTCTTAAATGTACTTGACTGCTTCTAGACCTGACATTTCTGTTTGCAGTTCTGTTGTCTAGGTTCTCAGGTCTACTCCAAAGATCTTCCCATCTAAGTGCTGTTCAAGAGAATTTTTAGGTTACCTAAAGGGCAAACCCTAAACTGGCTCTTTGGTTTCTAGAGTGTTTCATTTGACTGGAATCCTACTCAGATAGTGACTATGCTGGAGCAAATCTTGAAGAAATCACAAACTGGAGGTTGTCAATTTCTTGCCGGGAGAACCTCATTTCTTGGCATAATAAAAAAAGAATCCATTGTGGCTACTTCTACTCAGAAGCAGAAGTATGTTGCTGCTGCAAGCTGCTTGTGGGCAAGTTTTAGCGGATTCAAAATCACAAATGTTAGATATGGGGTTCAACTCATGAACAACAAATATCTACAGTGATAAGTGAATAGCACCATTTGACATTGTAAAGAATCTCGTATATCATTCCAAAAACAAAGCACATTGCTTTCGGCACCAATTTATAAGAGATGCTTATGAAAGAACTCATTCAGGTGCTTTAAATTCCACACTGATGACAAAGAGTTGTCGGAATTTACTCACCAAGGCATTTGATGTTAGCCAGTTTCAGTTCTTGGTTGTTACTATTGGAATGATAAATCCATAAGCTGCATTCGTTTAAAGGGACAGCAATATGCTGTGTTGTATTGTTGTAAAAGAAATGGCTTAAAGCCATAGGTGATGCATTTACAGAGGTTGGGATAGAGTTAGAGAGTCGTTGAGAAGAGTTACAAATGGTGGTACTTGAGCACTCCTGATAACTAATTGTTCATTCTTTCGCTTGGACAAAGTTAGTTCCGCCAGGGCAAAGTTAGTACCACTGGAACAAAGTTTGTACGCTTTGAGACGTTAAAGAAAAATTACCGCAAGGGACATACAAAGTGTAAATTGAAAACGGTTCCTCAAAATTAGGTCTCCTAAACTATATAAAAACCACTCTTAATTGCGCAGTTCCTTACGCATTCTCTCTCTAAAATACATTCGCATTTACAAGCCCTAATATCTCTCTTAACGACGATCTCTATTTCAAGTACAATGGCTGTTCTTGATTCATGTCCGAAGCATAACATGGTGGCATACTTGGAAAAAGTTGAAGAATGCAGCAGTTCACAAGATTATTGATTTTCTCAAGCACTAGTTCAATTCATCATGCTCTCACTGTAAGTCCTATTGTATCCACTACCTTTGTTGAACAGTTTTGGACGTCTGCTAAGTCCAAAACAATCAACAATGTTAGGCACATTACTGCCAAAGTAGCTGGCAAGTCTGTGTCTATCTCTGAGGCATCCATAAGAAGTGATCTTCTTTTTGATGATGCTGATGGGATAGACACATTACCTAATCAAGCTATCTTTGATGCTATACAGCAAATGGGGTATGAGGGGGATTTAACAGTATTAACATTTAATAAAGCTTTGTTTTCACCCCAATGGAGGTTTTTATTTCATACCATAAATCATTGTCTTAGTTCCAAAAGCACCTCTTGGGATCAAATTCCTACAAACATTGCCACTGCTGTCATTTGTTTAACATCTAATCAGAAGTATAATTTTTCTAAATTAATTTTTGATGGTATGCTTAGACATTTAGATGCTAAGAAGAAGTTTGTGATGTACCCACGTTTTATTTCTGTCTTTTTAGGTAAACAACTAGTTGATGTGTCTGTACCTTTAGATCATTTTCCTGTAAATACTTTAACTAGTAAAGTCTTTTCTTTCATGGTTAAGAAGGGTAAGCATTTCTCAGGGAAAGTAACCCCTTTGTTTGCTACTATGTTGGTCCAACCAACTCAGGATGAGGGTGTTTCTTCAGAAAGACCATCTGAAGCACTACCTACACCCTCCCCTGCTCCCACTAGTGAAGTACCTTATGAGCCACAAACTGACTCATCTCCTGCTCACACTAGTGAGGTACCTCTTGAGCATCAGACTCACCCATCCCCAAGACCTTCACCCACTACTACTATTCCTGATTCTATCCCAGAAACCTCTGGTGAAAATCTTGGAAGTCATTCATCCAGTGATAAGTCCCTTTCAGGGAATGAGGGTGACATGACTATCCAAGGTGTCTATGATCTTTGTCTATCTTTATGTAAACAGGTTTCAGATCAGGCCAAGGAAATACAAGCCTTGAAGGCTCAGATCACCAAGCTCAAGAAGCAAGCTAAACCTGTCATCAAACATCATAAAGCATATCTGAAGAGTGTCTCATTGCAGCAAAGATTCCCAAGGAAGAGCTTCTCAAAGAAACATAGTGTAACGCCCCGACCCAAAAGGGTAGAAGTATTACAAATATGGTGTGACATCAAAAGCATACATAATCATAACACAAGCATAAACAGCGGAAGTCTTAAATAAATAACCAAAGGAAATAAGTCAACATGACTTAAGGTACATAAGTTCTCAAAGGATAACCATATCCAAACGAAATAACAAATGTCTTGGAAAGAAACAATTCATATATCAAAGGTAAGATCTCTAGGGTAGTCCACACTCAGCACTCATAACCCAAAAGCAACCCCAGCTCCTAGCTTAGATACCTGCCGCAGGAAAAGAAAGTGCGGCTGAGCTTACAAAGCCCAGTGAACAGATATATAATCGAATGCAAAAGATAACGGAAATCAAAGGATACGATACAAGGTACAAAGGATATCACAATACATGATCAAAGGGATACAAATATAAGGTAAGACAAATCAGAATATCAAATCATAGGGTAAGGTAAGATGAATCAGAAAATCAAATTAGGTTAAGTTCAATCACCAAGCCCAAACAAATCATATCA
>BQNB010036783.1:18363-49885 GCA_026074375.1 Tanacetum coccineum | reverse complement strand
AAGTCATAAGGTGGTTAGGTTAGGAATAAGTCCTGCGATCCAACCAGAACCGGAGGGATCTACCCAAGGACACTCCATAGTTAGAAATAGCAGTCCTTAGGTATGATTGGAGATGAATGTGTTTAAGGGAAGAATGCCGACTAAGATTGAGCTAACACTGGAACAATCACAACAAGGTGTTAGTAAGACATGCAGTTGGTGGTATCCTAAGTATACTCCACACGGGTATAATTGGAAACCTAAGTCTCAAAAAGGAAATGTTAAACCAAACATTAGTATGCCTCTAGGTAATGCATCTCGTCGAGATCATTCTATTTATCCATAAGACTCCTAGGTGTTCCACTATGTCCAATACTCTATTGTCTTCTAATTCTTTTGCAGCTCGTCGAGATCATTCTATTCATCGTCAACTCTAGGTGCTCAAAGCACATGACCGAAAATCTCAAACTTCTAACTAATTTTGTGGAGAAAGTTTTAGGAACGGTGAAGTTTGGAAATGATCAAATTACACAAATTCTTGGCTATGGAGATCTGGTTCAAGGAACTATTACCATCAAACGGGTTTATTACGTCGAAGGGCTTAATCACAATTTATTCTTCGTTGGTCAATTCTGTGATGCGGATTTAGAAGTTGCTTTTCGAAAGTCTACATGTTATATCCGTGATTTGAAGGGAAATGATCTTCTCATAGGTTCTCGTGGCACAAATTTGTATTCCATTACTCTGCAAGACTCAACAACTCCCAATCCAATTTGCTTAATGGCTAAAGCAACATCGTCTCAAGCATGGTTATGGCATCGTCGTCTATCTCATTTAAACTTCGACACCATCAACTTGCTTTCGAAGAATAATATTGTGAATGGGCTTCCAAAATTAAAATTCGTCAAAGATCATTTGTGTTCTTCTTGTGAGTTGGGGAAAGCAAAACGAAAGTCTTTTCGCACAGACTACCCCGAGCTCAAAAAGACGGTTACAACTTCTACACATGGACTTATGTGGTCCAATACGGGTAGAAAGCATTAATGGAAAGAAATATGTTCTCGTAATTGTTGATGACTACTCCCGATATACCTGGACTCACTTCTTGAGGTCCAAAGATGAAACACCTGGAGTTCTCATTGATTTCCTCACACTTGTCCAAAGAGGACTTCATGCTCAAGTTACAACAGTTCGAACTGACAAAGGCACGAAATTTCTTAATAAAACTCTTCATGCATACTTTGCAAAAGAGGGAATAATACACGAAACGTCAACTGCTCAAACACCTGAACAAAACGGCGTTGTCGAAAGATGGAACCGTACTGTTGTTGAGGCTGCTCGAACAATGCTAAGCGCCGCTAAAGTTCCTTTGTTCTTCTAGGCTGAAGCAATTGTAACAACATGTTTTACTCAAAACCGTTCACTTGTAATTCCTAGACATGAGAAAAAACCTTACCATATCATCAATGCCCGGAAACTGTTAGTTAAGTTCTTTCACATCTTTGGTTCTCTTTGCTACATCGTCAGAGATGGTGAAAATCTTGATAAAATGAAGGGAAACGGTGATGCATGTATTTTTTTGGGTATTCTACTCAGTCAAAGGCTTATAGGGTATTTGACAAGAGAACAAGAATAATAGTTGAAACCATTCATGTTAACTTTGATGAATTGCCTCAGATGGTGTCAGATCACGTTAGTTCTGACCCCGATCCACAATGTTCGACAACGGTACTTGAATAAGAAAGTTTAAGCCCTAATCCCCAAAGTCAAGAAAACGTTTCTCAAGCTGCTGAGATAGTCACAACGTCAAATGAGCTGGAATTGCTATATAGTCCGATGTTTAGTGAATTACTCAATGGAACTTCTCCTGTTGTGTCAAAGTCTTTCGTTGTTCATGCTGCTGATAATCCCGATACACGTCAACAACATAACACAACTCACACTTCTACAACAACCGATGTTGCAGATCCACCTCCATTGAACATTTAATCAACACATCAAACTCCAACTTAAGTACCAACCGTCACTGCACCTGAGAACATTATTCAAGCAGAAACCAATACCGAAAATGCACAATTTGACGACGATGAATTTATCAACATCTTTAGTACACCGGTACAAGAACAAGGGGAGACATCGTCTCGTCATGTTGATTGGTCAAACATGCATACTTTCTATGAATGCATACAGTATTCCAACACCATCCTTTGGTCTACGTTGGACAAAGATCACTGTTAGAAAAATTCATTGGAATCCTTCTTACATCAATTAAAACAAGACGTCAGCTGAAACAGATAATGAGATGTGTATGTTCGCACTCACTGTGAGTCGAAACGAAACATAAGAAACTATCAAAGAAGCCATGGCTGATTCTGCATGGATTGAATCAATACAGGAAGAACTTCAACAGTTTGATCTATTAGATGTATGGGAATTAGTTGATAGACCACTTTGCAAGAATGTCATTTAGCTAAGGGATATGCTCAAAAGGAAGGAATTGATTTTGCAACAAACGTGATTTCGAAAATACTGTTATTCGCAACAAATCTCGTCTTGTAGCTAAGGGATATGCTCAAAAGGAAGGAATTGATTTCGAAGAGTCATTTGCACCAGTTGCTCGGTTGGAAGCTGTCCAGTTGTTCATTGTGTACGCTGCACATAAATCATTTACCGTATACCAGATGGACGTCAAAACAACATTTCTTTACGGCCCTCTGAAGGAAGAAGTGTACGTAAACCAACCAGATGAATTTGTTGACCCATATCATCATGACCAAGTTTACCGTCTCAAGACTGCATTATATGTCTCAAACAAGCACAAGAGGGTGCGTATGATGAACTCTCAAATTATTGGTATCAAAGATTTTTCTTCATAAGGTTCTATTATCACCAAACTCTGCGTTCATAACTAAACATGGGGACGACATATTGCTTGTGCAAATTTATGTTGATGAGATTATTTTTGGTTCTATGAACCCAAAACTTTCAAATGTTTGAAAAAACTAATCGCTAACAACAGTTATGATATGTCTATAATGGGGGAGATGAAATTCTTTTTAGGAATTATGATCCACAAATACCTCGTGGTATCTTTATAAACCAAGCTAAGTTATGACTAGAGATACTTAAAAAGCATCGGTATGTCCTCATGTTGATAGCATTGGATATTCCAATGGCTACAAAACACCTTGATGCTGACTTGAGTGGTACTCGATCGACCAAACGATATATAGTAGTATGGTCGGAGCACTATGTACCTATCAGCAAGTAGACCAGATTTTTCTTTGAAACATGTTATTGTGCTCAGCTATCAAGCGACGAATGAGAAAAATCTCACTGCGTTAAGGATCTTTTGGTTACCTTAAGAATTCATTAAACAATGGGACTTTGGTAATCCGAAGGACACCAGTTTCGAACTACTGCTTTTTCAAATTCGGATACGCGGGCTATCTCGATTCAGTAAAGGCACATCTGGTGACTTACAAATTTTCTAGGTGGTGATAAGTTAGTCAGCTGGTCATCCAAAAAGCAGGACTGTACTTCAATGTCTTTAGCAGAAGCCGAGTATGTGTCTTTATCTGCGTGTTGCGCTCAAGTTCTATGGTTGAGACTCACAGATTATGGCTTTCACTTTGATAAAATACCTATGTATTGTGACTCAAAGGCAGCCATAGCCATCTCGTGCAATCCAGTCCAGCATTCCCGTACCAAGCACATCGATGTCAGATATCACTTCATAAAGGAACAGGTTGAAAAGGGTATTGTTGAATTATTCTTTGTCGGAACTGAATACCAGTTAGCTGACTTGTTTACTAAAGCTTTATCAGAAGATAGGTTTAAGTATCTTGTCAGACGACTCGGTATGAGATGTTTGACTCCAGATGAACTGGAGGTTCTGGCAAATGAATCTGCTTGATCCATCAAACATCAATTTGTAAATATTTTTCTTCTCTCTTTATTTTTCATTTATAAAAAAATTTCAAAAATACCAAAAAGAATCTTCTCGACATGTCTCTTGATATCGATAACATTTACGTACCTAGAAATGTTGATTAACATCGACACGGGCGTGTAAATGAAGTTCGAGCAGGAGTTTCAAATGCTTTCAAAACATGTCATTTCTAAATTTTCTCATAATGACTTATGTACATTTCAGTGCATAACTCGGACCCGAAAGTAATAGGGAAGTGTACGCTTCAGTGCGCTTACTCTACAAATAGAAGAGAAGTCTTCTATCATGGTTTTTAAAATCGTTGAACACAATTTTTCAAAAAGAACTTTCAATGTCAAATTGTCTACAATATAATTTGTGGTATTTTTCCATAAAAAGTGGTATTTGTTAAAATTGTGTGTTCAACACTCCCTTCCTCGAATATGTTTAAAAAATTGTGGTACGTAGAATGTCATTTTATGTGAATTAATTTTATGAGGGGGAGCTTTTTAAAAACAAAGCCTTTTAAATATGTTGGACACATCTCATAAATGTTAATTTTATGTATCCAAACACATTTTGTAAAATTAAAATGTGGAAACTTATAATGTCAATTAATAATATACATTGTTCACTAAGGCATCTCACTCCGTCTTTAACATTTTGTGGTGTCATATCAATTTTTCATTCCAATGTCAAGTTTTAATAAATATTGGTATCCCACATATACTGTTGAAGGGGAGCTATCAGAAAATGAATTCATGCAATATCGTGGTATAATTTTTCTCCCCATGGAATTTTTCATGTCAAATTTTAATCAATTGGTATTTCAAATACTAAGTGTTTTATTATTTAAAATAAGGGGAGAAAATGTGATTAAAATATGATATAGAAGAATGTGATCTTTAAGACTCTAAGTGCAACTCTTTCCTTCATGTGCTAAACAATTTCGAATCTCGGAGCACATGTGTAGGGGGAGTATTTGAAAATAACAATGTCAGAAAATGGTTTTATGGTTCGATCTTTATACCCAACAACCTATTAATTTCATGACGATTCTGAAGTCATAAGGTGGTTAGGTTAGGAATAAGTCCTACGATCCAACCAGAACCGGAGGGATCTACCCAAGGACACTCCATAGTTAGAAACTTAGGTATGAATGGAGAAGAATGTGTATAAGGGAAAAATGCCGACTAAGATTGAGCTAACACTGGAACAATCATAACAAGGTGTTAGTAATGACGTCTTGGTAAGCATTGAAGGGGTTGAAGAATGAAAAAGAAATGTATGGATAAAGGGTGAAAAGAAAGAAGCCCTCCAAACAACTTAGGCAGAAACCGGGTCAATACATAATCTATCAAAATCACAATGATGATTGTTGATATTGAAGAAAGTCGTCATGGACCCAGTGATGCAATGCACAACCCTTCCCATCCATTCGGGTTTCTCTCAAAAGAAACTTGTCTCATTTGTCACGGAGATACACACGTTATCTATTGACATCTCACTCCGAGATTATTAATATTGAATAGGTGGCAGTCTGCTCCAGCCTCCGATTACTAAAACCAAAAGTGCACAAATCGAGTCTAGAGCCAAGAAGAGATCAAATTATAAATCTCATTAGGACACAATGTCAAAATACACTTGTTGAACACCATAAAGTTCACAAGTTGTAACAAAGAGTCCTACGCATTATCCTTGAGATCTTGCCAGAACATCCGAGTGATACTTAAGTATTCACAGTGAAGATGGAAATCCTGCTTGAGCCAACATCAAACAAGCTCTTGGTAGGTGACTTGCAAGATTCTATATGAATCAAGCTTGTGATAACTGGATATCAATTTTGGTCCAGTAAATGAATTGACGACTTAATCAGAAAGATAGTAACTATCTGATTCACTCTTACCGTGTTGTCTGCTTTGAGACGTTCCGGTAATGAGAACTAGCAAGCATGGTGAATCTAATACATCTGTGTTAGAAGATCCTACGCTTTGAGCTGGAAACCCTGTCAAGGAGATTCTTTGAATCTACCTGATCACAGGTATAGTATTTATACTATAAAACGGGAAACCGGAGGTTAATGCAACCGAAGTCAAGATGAATGACAAAGCCATATTCATCTTTTATTGCTAACTGTCTTATTTCAGGTTTAGACGACGGTGTTGCAGCCTCATTCCAGCGAAGTCGGATTCATAAACCACATGCTCATACTCAAGCTTTCAAAGTCAATCATTCAACGTCAAGATAGTTGATTCTAATCTTCCCCACCATCAAAGAGCCTCAAAGTCAAATAAAGAATCATCAATTGGGGAGATTGTTAGACTTATAATCACATATGTCAAACAAGAATGTAACAAGTATGAGCATGTTGGTCAAGAGCACAAGTTGATCAAGAAAGTCAAATCAAGATGATTCAAGTCAAGGAGATGATGCAAGATAACGATCTCAAGAACTCAAAGTCAAAAGATAAAGGCTCAAGATCAAGATCACAAAGCATGAATGAACAAAGCCATTACAAACAAGACAAGACCAAAACAAGGCAAAGCATAAACGTCAAAAGTCATATCTTCAACGTCATCGGTAGTACGGAGGAGTTTGAAGAAAGAGACCTCAACATTGGGGGAGATTGTTAGCCTTAATTTTATATAAGTCGAACAAGAATGTTATCGGTCTTATTAGTCGTAATTAGTCTTGTTAAGTAATAGGCTAGTCGGGTTCAACGGGCTTGGATTGTAATCTAATATTGTCCATGTTTCGGGCTCAAAGCCCAAGAAAAGCCAAGCCCGGCCCAAGTTAGAAAGCCCATAAGCCACTCATGGCTCAAGGGTATAAATAGAACCCTCTCCACACATGGAGAGGGTGTTGGTTACCATTTGCATAATTTGTGTGTGTGTGTAATCTTCCATCTCTAGTTTCTCTCTAATAATCTTTCACTTTCCTTATCTCTTTTCTATCTTTATTTTGCTTATTGGTATAGCTTATGTTGTGAAAATGGATTAAGCTTTTGGGATAACATTTGGTATCATTCGCCACGGGTGGGTTTAGTTTTTGTTAGTTTTAGTGGTTGTTTCGTGTTTGTATTTTTTGTTGTTTTTGTTCGTTTCGTGGTTTAGTTTTTGTTACCAAAAGTGGTTCGATTTAGTGTTTGTAATTGTATTGTAATCGGGGTTACTTCGTGCGTGGCTGAGACAAACGCAAGGATCGAACTAGTCATTATCTCACGGATCGAACAAGAGCTTGTTCTTTGCTTTGGATCGAACTAGCATTTTTCCTTCGAGGATCGAACTAGCATTTTCCTTCGAGCATCGAACGAGTGAAATCCAGTAAGGTTCGAACGAGCGACTTCAACAAGGACCATCGAACGAGTGTTCCTTGTTTGATCCTAGGGTTTTTTTCTGTCTTGGAACGAGACGAGCATCTTCTTCAAGATCGAACGAGTTGGAAACAACTTATGAGCGATCGAACAAGCACTACAAGCGTGATAGAACTAGTGTGATCGAACCTGAACTGCGATCGAGAAGTTGAATATTACACTTTAGGGGATTTATTAATTTATTAATGTTTAGACTTTATTTTATATGAAATAGTTAGTCATGTAATAAGTTAATGTAAGCTCAAGTCAAAAATAGCTTACATACCAAAGATTAGGGATTAGTTAGCAATTATTAAGAAATAAGGAACGGTGGACTATAGCCACTCTTAGTATATAACTTATGAACTACCTTTTAATAAAGAAGGAGGTTAAGGCTTGTAATCACTTCTCCTCTTAATTTCTCTTTTCCACTTTTATAAAATTAAAAATTAGTGAAAACTTGTCTGCCTCTCTTAATCTCACAGCTAACTACACTAAATACGAAATTCAATGGTGTAAATTCAATATATAAACTAAACATTATATAATAATTTTGGTTTTGGTGATGCATTATTTGTGTCCTCGAGTGTTTGACCACTACGGTTTGTTATCATTTCAAATCGCCCCAATCAACGTTATCAGATGTCGGAATCCACGTGCTAATTTTTTATTGGTCCATACAAGTTGTTATCTAATAAGGCAAGTTTTGCTTAAAAGATAGAAGGATTTTAGTTCATGTTGGTGATCCTCCGACAATATTGTTTGAAGTTATAACGGTATATAATTTTTTATTTTAGGCATTTCGTGCATCGGTGGTAGTTTTGATGTGTGTTCAAACGCATTCCTGGGATGAGGTCTTGTGTCCCCCCGCCCCTCTCAAGTTTCAACATTAGATTGGTTACACTTGCATCTCGTATAGCGGTTAAGAAAAATACTTTGACACGTACTTAATGTCTAGTTCGTGTCCTATTGGTAATATAATCACTCTTTTATTGGGATGTGAGAAATGATTGACAATCTATTTAAGAAGGTTTTTGAAACTGATGATGAAGGCATAATAAAGTAAAAATTCTGATCTTTGACCTTTGGATGTTTTTAAAAATTATATAGTAAAAGATTGTTAATGTGTTGTCGCGGACTCATGTCATGTTTAGGTCTTTTATTAAAACTCTATTTACGGTTTGCTTACTACCATTTGGTCAATAAAGCCACCTACAATCAGTAAGAAGGACATTGTTTACAGTATTGGCACTGATAGACTGTGCGTCATGAGTGTTATCTCTTGGTTTAACCGGTGGCATTCAGTTTCCTCATGTTAGTTTATATACTATTTGGGGGTATTAATAACTCGAGATTCATATTTACAAGTTAGTATACCTGATGAGGCGGCATTTTAACACTTTTTGTTTGTTGTTTCAATAACTAATCTCTTCTTCTCTCTCCTTCCTTCTCTCATTTATTTTATCAAGTAACAAGAAAGAACCTCGTATCGTCAAGAAACGAAGTGTAAATTCAGTGATCTCTCGCTATTTTCTTCTAAATACCAAAACCACTGATTGGTAATTTATCGTTGATGTAATTCTGTGTGATTCGGATATTTGTAGACTCCGAAAGGTAATCTTGTGAGTATGATAATCTTGTGAAAGTGGTAGATGGTTCTACTAACGATTAGGACTCGACAGTTTAGCTAGTGTCGGAAAATAACGTAAGCGACGTGTAAATAGTTTTCTCCGCCTAAAGGGAGCTTGTTGACATAGTGAAATCTCGAGTCAGATACTCGAGGAGTAGAGTAGGGCGAAGAGGTGCTTTCGTAGCCGATAACACTAAACAATCTCGTGTCATGGTTTTGGAGGTTGTTTCTCCTCCTTTATCTCTTAATTATTACTGTTGTTATTAGTTTTTTCGTTATAGATATGTCATTGCTTGTTCATATTGTGAATTGGATTGAACATAAAACTCGAAGTCTAAACATTTTTGAAAGTAAACTTTTAAACCATGTAAAACAAACTGTAAACTATCAACCCCCCTTCAGATTTCACAATGTAAGTCGAGAGCAAAGGTCACTCAAGATTTTTAAAATATACTAATCTTTTAAAGCTTGGATCGATCTATGGATTCCGATAAATATTTAAAAGGGCAATCTATGCAATACCACCACTCTTTGAAAGCGATAGTTTTATTTTATAGAAAATATATTCGAGACATATGATAACTCAAAAGATCTAGATCTTATGTGCATTTTATAGTACCAAAGGGTGAATTTCAAACCTAGTAGTAGCAACAAAGATCCGGAAACCAAATTAGATGAGGTTTCCCTTTTGAAACCAAACCGCGATGATCTTGAAAAAATGAGACTATTGTCGAAAAATAATGAAGCCAAAATGGTTATTTACAATGCTTTGCCAAGAAAAGAATATGAAAGAATTTTCATGTGTAACACGGCAAAAGAAATTTGGAAAACTTTGTTAATCACCCATCAAGGTAAATAGCCCAAGTCAAATATAATAAGACTCGACCTATTTGGTCATCAATATGGAACAATTTTAGTCATTTCCGAAGACGAATCTATAGATAGTGCTTTTGCTAGATTTAGTACTATTATTACTAGTCTTAAAGCTCTTGATGAAGGTTATTCTAGTAATAACTGTGTAAGGAAGTTTCTTAGAGCTCTACATCCTAAATGGAGAGCAAAGGTCACGGCGATTGAAGAGTTGAAAGACTTAACGTCACTATCTCTTGATGAACTTATCTGGAACCTTAAAGTCACGGGAAATGATCCATCAGAAAAGATTCTGAAATAGCCAAAGCAAAAGTTGAAAGGAAATCTATTGCTTTAAAAAAGGCAAAGAAAGAAAACTAGTGATCATAGTATATCGACTTCCGGTAGTGAAGATGAAGAGTACGCCATGGCAGTAAGAGACTTCAAGAAGTTCTTTGAAAGAAGAGGTAGATTCGTGAGGCAACCTCAGAACGACAAAAAGACGTTCCACAGAAGCCGTGATGACAAGAACGGTAAAAATGATAGAAAATGCTTTAGATGCGGCGATCTGAATCATCTTATTGGAGAATGTCCAAAACCACTGAAAGATAAGAACCAAAGAGCTTTTGTCGGAGGCTCTATAACGAAGTCAATTAATGTTTCTCGTTCATGTTAATGGTAATAATAGTAAGAAGACTACAATTTGGTCAAAAACTCTATTTACGGTTTGCTTACTACCATTTGGTCAAAAAGCTCGCGCTACAACTAGGTACAGAGACTTTGCTTACACAGTAATGGCACTATAACTATGTCATGGTGTTATCTGATTGGTTAACGGATGGTATTTCAGTTTCTCTTTTAGTTTATATACTATTTGGGGATTTATAACACTAGGATTTATATTTACAAAGTTAGTACCTGATGAGGTGTCATTTTATACACTTTTTTGGGGTCGTTTAACCTCCTAAATCGTGCCTTTATGCCCAAAATAGGTACTTAATCATTCCTTTTTAGGTATTCAGCATTTGGAAGGCATTTAGAGGAAATATAGGTGACTTTAGGGCTCAATTTTGATAAAAAACAGACATGACTACGGGGGGAAAAAAAACCTACACAAAATCACGAGACGCCGTCATAATTCCCCTATGAACGGTGTCACAAAACATTTCACGTCTCGCACGACCCATGGCCCAGATCTAGAATATTCTAACTCATGAGACGCATCGAAAAAGAATAAAAAATCGCGACGCGCGTCACAATAACCGATATTTCCTATCTACTACAACTTCAGTTTTTAGGGTTTAAGCGTGAACTTTAAGATAAAAAGAAAGCGACACAACTCTATTTTGTTTAGTGCAGCATTAGGATGATTTTAGGGCCTAAAAACCCTATTTATACTTCCTTCAATTCAATGCTTTAAAACAAGTAAGACTATCTTAATCATTCAGATACTGTCTTGTTGTGATGATTCTTTATCTATTCTTACTTTATCTAAACACGCTTTGCCAAACCTTCTTATTGTGTTTCATTTATAATTGTATGAAACCTAGAATGTAGAACCTAGTGGAGTTGCCTACTTGTTGATGAATATGCATGTTAGGTCTTATAGAAAACCCAGCTTTTGTTTGTAATCGCTGTTGATATTCCTAGTAAACCTATTGAGCAGAAAGGATACCATAGGGTAACAGTCTTCATACTACCTTCCCCTTATATGGTTGATCCACTCTTAATATATTTCAAATGCATTTAATATACTCTTAGGAGACATTGTATATAGTCTTCGAATTACCTTACTTTTATATGCGTTGCCTTAACGAATATTACAATATAAAAACGCGTAATTCGTTCATAGACTATACGAATAATTTCATAGATCATCATAAATTTGACAAAGCAACCAACACTAGGAGAAGCCAATCTAGGAAGTAATACATGAATTTAAATTAACATAAACTTTTATTATACTTGTTATTGACCAGTAGCGTACATTTTATATTAGTTTATATTAAAATTAAGCTAAAACCAACCAACCTCTCAAATATATGATTTTACCTGCTTTCCTATAAATATAAAAACACAAAAATAATCTTCTCTTAACCCTTAGAATTCTGTTAGACCATGAACAAGCTTCCTAACCTATGTCCCTAGTAGAACGAACAAAAATAAAAAAAGCCTCTTTTTGAAGAGGCAACCCAATATTTAGGTACACTGCCTAGGGAGTTGTAAAACTTCTTGTAGAAGTCCCTTACGACAACCGCAACAAGTTTTTTTTGGCGCCCGAACTGTCGGGGAATAGTTCTATGTTTAGATCATAAGTTTATCTTAGTTCAAACCTTGCATTGAAAACCTTTAAAGATTTATATTCCTGCGTATTAGTTTTCTCCTCGTAAGTCTATCTTTTCTTTGTAGTTTTGTTACCTGTATTTTTCATTGACTATTCCATTCTTTATCATGGAGAATGCGAATCCATCTTGTTCTACCTCTAAATTAGGAGTCTTCTTGACTTCTAAAATAAAAGAGAAAGAAATTGAGTCATAGGCTCGGGATAGTAGGATCGTTGACAATACATTCGACGGGTCGAAGAATGAAATTGAATATTTTGATACCTTCCCTACCATGGAGGAATTAAGAGTATCATAAGTGGCTCTTGAAATACCCCAAACTATCTTGGGTAAAGGCAAAGATAAGAACCGGAAATTTAAACAACGTTAAGATCTCTTGCAAGATGGGTCCTATCTTCCAAATAAAAAGGAAAGCTTATACATGAATTAGAATCACCAATTAATGTTATGTCTAAGCAACATTACAATGAGATCATGAATAAAGGGTTAGAGTCGAGACAGAAACCATCCAACCCTAATAAGAACAGCAACTTTGTAGGAAGAGTCAAGGGTTTAAAAGTTTTCATAGGAAATTTCACATACGAATGTAATTTTATGATTTTGGAGGACAACCACACTAGCCATTATAGATCACCACCTCTAGGATGAAGTAGTCATTGGAAAACCATTTACAAGGTTAATACTGGTTCTCATTTAAGATCAAGAAGAGGGAACGGTGTTAACTTTCGCGAAAAAGATTACGAGATAAATCAACATAAAGAATGCATCATAAGATAGTAAAGCGTTCTAACTGTAAAAGACTTTAAGGACCCTAAAAATTAAACAAAAACCAATTCTATACCACCCTTTGTCCTTGGGAATAACGATGACTGTAGGAAAACCTATTACTCGGATAGTCTGATCTTAGGACACTAGTACAGGGAAGACGAAAGTATAAGCAAGGAAATTTGACACCTAATGAAATTGGAAAGAGAGGCCAAGAGACACAAAAGAGAAGTTACGTAAGGACGTGTGACTTCGAGTCTAGCTACAAGACTCGTAAAATAAAGAAAAACACTTTTTGGGAGGCAACCCAATATTTACTTTTCTCGCAATTAGGAGTGTCATGTGTTTTATTCTTTTCATTTTATTCTATCATGTTCGAACTCTAACTTGTAATCATGCTTTGTTATGTTTTAACCTCGTCTAATTTCAATCAAAGGTTCAATATTGCAAATAATAATGTAGAGATTTATCGTATTTAGAACCCAAGTTTCAAGGCTTTTAAAATAATTTGTTTAGATTAATCCGCTTCAGTTTTGAGTATACTGAGTAAATTGTCAAATCTCAATTTTTATGCAGCTATTTGAACATGAATTAACTATAAAATCAAGTGCCAGGAAATTTTTCATCAAAAACACAAAATCTTCGTTTTCACAGAACGTGGAGTACGCGCATGATTTACAACGCGACGCTTCACCTCACGACAACCTGGACTGGGTTGCCAGGGATTTCCTGAGGCGTCAGAACAGCCAGGGCTAGAAAAACTTAAAGTATTTAATTATTTTTCTGAAAATAAAACTTTTCATAACGTTTAAAAATATGTACTATTTCAGTTATAAACCTACAAAACTCAATGAGTTTAAAAACATTCTCTAATCCGTATCTTTATTACTGCTTTATCGTTGTCGAAGACCCTAAATTCACATTGTAATATTTTGTTATCAACGCATTTAATGCTTGGTGTTAGTATGTCTTTGTACTTCAATACTATGTATATTTGATGAGAAGAAGCTTGGAATTCTTAGTAAGTTCTAGAGGATCGATTCTATGGAGACGATTTAAACCAGTTATCGTTGTTACTATTGTTTCTCCATTATTTGAGCCAACCACAACCAGGGAATACTATTTCTTTTCCCTTGTTTTTCTTATCCCTTTTTAATTTCGTCTTTACGGCTGTACATATCTATAGAACATTGGGAAAATGTTCACTTAAGTGTAGGGGGAAAATTAAGCCTTAGAAACTATTCTTTCATTTTTATTTGTTTTGTCCTTAAAATGATGGGTAATATATCAAAACATAGCATAAGAGGTAATTTTGACTCAAATTTAAAATTATTAATGACACAAACTGACGAAAACCGAGTATTAATAGTGTCACATGGATAGGAATTTATATTACTAGCACGAACACCCTCAAATTCCACCCCCAAAATATGAGGTGTTGCCTTAAGATATAATACATTTATCTTGTTCGAGATAAGGAGTTAGCAAACATGTATGTCATTTCGTCGTTACATGAATTAGAATGCGTGGTTTTTGGTCGTGTCACACCCCGCCGAACGGCGGAAACACGAGTGTAACATCAAGGATCATCATCACAACACAATGTGTCCCAACAATAGAGAATCACTAAATGCATAACAAAATGTAAAAGACACAATGTGTCATGACAATACCGGAAAAAAAAAGAAACCGCACGGCGTCTTGTATTAATGACAAAGGGTCTCATCAATACAAAGACATATATGACTATACGAACCTAATAAATCAAAAATGCATACAAAAGAATCCCTGACAACATTAAACACAACAAAAATCAGGAAAGGCGAACTCCAAAATTGCATTCCTCACTGGTCTTTCTAGACCACTTTCTTTTTAGCCTTAACATCTCTCATGATGCTTCGACCTGAAAATGATAACTTTAAAACAGGTCAACTACAATGGTTGGTGAGAGTCAAAGGTTTAAGTATGACATAACAAAAGTCTTTTAAACAATTGCTCTATTAACAAAGAACAAATCCATTACAACAACACTTGTCCCGCAGTCCACGTACAAACCAATCCACACACATGTGTTCTCGCATATCCACTGGAGTCAAACGTTCATACACACAATAGGGTTAGGGGCGTAAGCCTAACCTACCCTCCGATTGAACCCAAATTCGAGTAGTTATTATTTTCAAACCCTTAAGTTGGATTTGATTGAGTAGTAAACACCTACACTGCCAACCGAACTCACATACCTTAACAACACCTCCAATTAAATCAACAAACCATGGCGCTACCAACATAAACCCTCTAATTGAACACAAAAGTCATGGAGCTTACCACATAAAACGACTCCAATATTGATCATAAATCCATGGAGCTGTTTACATCACAATCAATAACCAATATAACACATAACTCACAAGCAACTAAATACATTTAAAACTCATAGCATCATTGTATCACCCAAAGAAAACATAAGCAAAAATGGGCTAACGAATCTCACACGTTGATGCTAAAGCAATTCCCAAATTCCTACGCACAAAGCTAAAACAACAAAATAACACTTGTTACAAGAACGCTACTAAAACTCAAAATCTAAGCATCATTAACAATTATATGATGGATGTCTAAGGTGTTTATTTACCCACATGGTCACCCGACACCAATGCCTAACTTTACCAATTCGTTTACACACTTTTTCAGTGTTTAACAATTTACCCTAAAATGCATAATTTTAGTTGTCACTTTACCATTTTCTAAACCACACCTACTGACCTTTATAAATTTGACCAAAAATCACAGGTTCAATATCATGAGTCTACTAACTCCATGTTTTTTCAACAAATTTATTTCTACTCCTTAAAATGGCCTCAAAGAAAATCAAAACTTCTAACCTACCCAGGATTCGATCTGCTCCGAAATCTACACTAAAACTTTGGACCTAAAAACCATACTTAGACTCCAAATCAAAATCTCTCCTTTGGAGGATATTTAATAGACACATAGAACTAAACTCCTGTAAGTTGGATAATCCTAATGAGAATTTTAAGTGGGGGTTTTACACCTCGTAATATGACCTAAATCTGACCCGAATTTACTGCTTTGACAACTTATTGGAGTAACCAACAATTGAATGACTTCCCAACCTAAAAACTTTTGAGGCCGGAATTCTATGAACAAGGAGAAACAATCAAAGAGACTAGCCGTTTTAGAGTCCATAAACAAAAAATTTGAAGTATATTGAACACCCTACAACCTGGTTACTAGTGCGCGGACATATAAATCCAATCTTAAGACAACACACCCACAGCAGATTATGTAATGCACATAAAAGAAAAAGAAGCCACAATAATATAACCCTCACTATTATGAATGTTTATTGAGTAAGGAAATGAATGAAGCGAACAAAACCCACCCCCTAACCTCCTTTTATGAAATGAGCGAGAGAACAAACAGTTGGAAAAGATTGAATGTGTGAAACCCTTGCCCCCACACCTCGCTTTTATAAGAGATGAGGTAGGATGGGCTTGGCCGTTAGAGAAACCCAACACCTTAATAAGGCTATAATTAGAGCTAAATTTACACTAAGCCCCCTAGCCTATTGACCTATAGTGAATACTATATCGAGACAATTTTCCACCTATATCACTATTATTCAATACGATACGCCGCAACCATCAACCCTATGCTGGATACATCATGACCGTGAACCGACCTTTTACCAAGGCACAGTAAGCAATGATACCTGCAGACTAAATACTTACTCCTATCCTGGACACTGCCAAAATGGGTCCCTTAGGCCATATTTCCTTCTTCCAAGCCTCAGTAAACGTCATATATCCCGCTTCAGTTATTGACAAAGCCTCAATGTGCTGCAAATTAGCTTTCAAGCTTCCTGAACATCCCAGTATCATCAACCCGTACACTGTGATTGATCTACTCATGGCGTAGTCAAAATCCATAAAAACCTGTACGTTTGTCTGTAAACCACGATCAAACCCATCCGACATATTCACACCGACCGATGCTATGTCAGGTCTCGTCCAGACCACCTGATACTCCTGGCTTCCAACCGCATATATACATGACCACTTACCATTCTTTCCACAACACAATCCCCTGATAGACTAACCCTCCCAACGACAGTATGAGTGCCACACCAACAAAAGTCTGTACCAAACTTCCCGTGTAAAACCTAGACTGTGACACCCTTAGAGTATTACCACTCTGATCTCTGACGATCTCCATACCAAGTACATTTCCCTTTGCTTTATCTAGTAAACCCTTGGTAGCTGATTCGTTGACGGTATATATATAAAATACCACTAGGCAAATCCAAACTCTCCACCCTTCTGACAAAGGGAAAAAAGTCAAGACCTACTTAAGAAAGAAAAATATATAAGAATCAATGATACAAAAGATTCCGTAAAGAGAATTTCCGGGGTCGAATCTCCCACATGCAGGCTGAGCAATTGAAAGCTATCCCTGTTTGATGAAAATCGAATGATGAAGAATATATGATGGCAAACCCTGATGATCTAATTACAACTTAAAATTAATTAAATAATACATATTTTATTCTACGAAAACCCAAGCAAAGAACTGGGGATCTTAAAAACTACGGGAAACAAAAAATAGTTAAAATGGGGAATAAACATAAACTACGGGAAGCATAATTAATTATAGGGAAATCCTAAAATTAAATCTATACTAAAATACGGGGAACAAAATTAGGTATCGGGAAACCTAAATACTAAAAATTAAGAAAAAAGATTCAAAATTAAATTAAAAATCAAAAAATAAATTCCTAAATCAACTTAATTTGAAAATAAAAAAAACTAGTAACTAAAACGGAGGTCGTTTGACAATGTAAAACGAAAAATAAAGCGGTAAAACGCACCCGGTAGAAAAACGGGTCTAAACTAAAAAATTTTAAGAAAAAATAAAGCTTACACTAAATTTTTATACTATTTTCCTAGACCACTAAATGTACAAAAAAAATTTTATAAACCAGAAAAAGATATTTTTTTTATTAATTTTTTGGATTTTCATATAATTTTTACAAGATTTATAACTACTTAAAACTAGAACTAAGAAAATAAGAAAAAGACAAAATTGTAAAGTAATAAAAATTTCTGAAAATTAAAATTTAAATAAAGGAAAAATTAACAATTCTAAAAATAAAAAGAAATGTGCCCAAATATTAAGCACTGTTTATAATTAAATGTAATTAAACTAATTAGATTTTTAACCTAAATTAATTAAATTAATAACTAAAACTTAACTGCTGTTAATACTAAAGGACTAACAAAGAAAAGGTACAAGGACTTACAGTGAAAATTACCCCTAACTAGAATGACTAACAGTGCTAACTATAAATTTAGAAATTACAAAAACAGTCCCTGAGTTGGACCCCGATGTGCAAAGAGGGTCCAAGTGGCTTATTAGCCAAAAGTCAAAAAAGAAAACTTGTAGAGGGGCTTATGGTAATCATTTTTCATAAAAAGCACTATGTCTGAAATCCACTAAATAAGCCAGAAATTTAAGCTTTTTATGACAGCAGGTTTAAAAGCTTATGGCTTATTTTTCTTATCTTTTTTTAGGATTTAAAGCTACAAATTAAGCTACAAACTATGGGAGTAAGCTACTTAAGCTAAGGGTGTCCTAATTAAGCTATAGTCTCTAAAATAAGCCCTAAAATAAGCTGGAATAGAAATAAGCTATACTAAACAGTTTTATATAAAAGACAGAAAAAGAGGGACTTTAAGCACTAAATAAGCTATCTAAATGAACTAACTAAGGCAAATAAGCTGCTAAACCTAGAAGTGATACCTATAAGCTATAATAAGAAACAATAAGATCCTATGGTTATGTTTAAAATAAGCTAGAAAAATGGGGTTAAATGGACTGCTCTAGAGCACCAGGGGAGGGTTAAAAAAGCCTAATGCTACCTTTTATGGCTTATCCAATAAGCTCTCAATGGGCTTTTTCGCCAAAACCCAAACCAAACAGACAGATGTAAAAGGGCTATAAGTTCAGCTAATTTTTCAAATTTTGAAACTAATAGGCACATCTTACACCTGCTGATATTTGAGCTTAAAAAATTAACAGGGTCTTTCACAAAGAAAATGCATTTGAACACACTTTGACAGGATTTTATGTTTACTTTTTGCTTTATTTAGAAAGTTGACAAAGCAAGGGGTCCTTTTAAAAGCTAACTATGACGAAAATAGCACAATAAATGTGTGCCTAAAGCTGTTTAAACAGTCTTAAGCAGTTTACACAATATTGCTTAATGGCTTTTTGAACAGTTTTATCAAAGACATATCCATAGAAAAACTAATATTTAACAGAAAAACTATTGATTAAGCTTAATCTAAGAGCCCGACACACTCAGCCCAAGTGGCCTGAGTGATTTCGACCCATAACTAACCCCAAATGACCCATTTTGCAGACAGAACCAAACACCCCTTTAATTCTATAAAAAACGTTTTTTAACTGATTTTAGTGAAAGGGAAGCTTAGAAATGTAATTATAAGTAGGGGTTTTAAACACTGTTAACCACACTCTTACATAAGTTTTTAGAAAAAAACAGACTTAAAAAGGCTTTATATAATCTTCAAATTTCACAGTGACAAATTTCAATTTTTCAAAAGAAAAACTTACTACATTAAAATTTAAGATATAACAACATAAACTTTTAAAAATACAACTGAAGTACAATAATGCTTAAAAGAAATACTTAAATTAAATTTAAACTAAAAAAACAGGGTGTAAGTTGCTCGGCTTGGTCTTCTCTCTTTTATAGAGGCTCTTAGCCTTCTCTTTGTGTTGGGAAGTGTTTGCTGGGAGAGTGTAATGTCCCCCCAATCAATCCTAACCCTTGGTTTGCCTTGTATCATTCTCAGCCATGGATGGGGGGGTACGGGGTTGATTGTACTTTGTGCAGGGATATGTTAAGGGCAATGGTTGTGGGCGGAAAGGTGAGGTGAGCTGGGAGAGGTACTTGAGAGGGTGGTTTTGGAGCTGAAACAGTGGGGGAGAGGCTGGTTTGGTTTTTTGCTTCGAACTGGGGGTGGTAGTACAAGGTGGTTGCAGGTTTAAAAGATAAGTTTGGAAGAGATGCAATACTAGTCCTCACACTTTCTCTCTTTTTTCATTTCTTTTTGGCCGGGTTTTTAGTTATAAGTCGGGTCTTTGGAAAGTGGCAATTAAGGCCCCTCTGGTTTTATAACAAAAAGAGATAAAAGAGGGTTTTGGTAATTACAAAATGGTCCCTGCTGTTTTAACTTAAAAGAAATAAAGAAGGTCTAAGTCAAATTGCAAACTAGCCCCTTTTGTTTTATTTTCCTATTATTCTTAATAAAACCAACTTTCAAAACTTGGCAATTTAGCCCCTAAAGTTTATAAAAATGGATTTTGGCTTATTAAGGGCTTGGGCTTGTGATTGGGCCCATTGGGTTGTGGGTTTTGGGCCCATAAGGTACAGTATGGTTATTGGGCTTTTTCAATCCCCAATAAGGTTATGGAGTGAGGTTTTTTGTGTTACAGCACTGGCTTGAGATAGGCTGTTCAAGTAGCTAGGATCGGCCCTTCTAAAGTCTTCACAGTCATTTGTCAAATCACACAAACATGGACTGTTGTAATTGGATTGAGGGCCCATGTTGGTCTTCACATCTTCCATAGATATACTATTTTTGGCTTCCCGGCCTAAAACAAAAACAAAAGAATTACAAATTAAAAACAAAAAACATCAGATGGGATAAGATTGCATCTCACTAGTATTCTTCATTTCCGGCTCCGGTTTGATGACTGCTGATTCTTCAGGTATTGACTCTGACTTTGACATTTCTTTGGACTTTGGCCTTGATTTTGCACAGTCTTTTTCATTTCCATGCTCAGATTTTTCACTTATTTGGCTTGGTTTTTCCTTCTTTAATGTTGATATCCACTTCCTGCACAATACAAATGCAAAACAAACATTATATTTGGCAGGAATTTTGGTCTGTATTTTTTGGTCATTTACAGCCTCGTTTTCCCAGAGTAAAAAGTTATGTGTAATACAAATCACTATTTATCAAATCCCCCAACTAGTATGTGTGTTCCTCACGCATTTTAAGAAGTAAACACGTAAGCCCCGTTTTCACCATTTATCTGAATTTACACTAACTACAACTAATATTATTTAGATTTCTCATTTTTTTTTTTAACAAGTTCAATTGACTTCTTACTTTATTTATTAAAACTGGCTATCATAGAATGAGAAGCGTCCGTAGAGTGAATTACGGATGTCCATACGGTAAATTCATCGTCCTCTGATTTTTTTTCCACAAGATCCAAGCTAAGCAATTACACAAGATCATTTACGATAAAGATTTATACTGTATAAGCCCTTATACTTATGACTTGTGAATCTTTCAACTACCCAACATGGAAATACTGATTGAATGTGTGTACCTCCATTTAAATTAACCAAAGATCAACTTATTTCATATTCATAATTCAAAAATGAATCATGACTCAAAGCAACAACTTATTAATACTTTCGTAAACATGATATTCGAGATTTAAACTTAGAACTTTTTGCAACATTTTCACAACCTTATAATCATAAGTTCTTAAAGCTTAGGAATGCGTACTTAAGTATGCAACCCCAACCTCGTGGTTAACGAGCAAGGGTGATATCACAGCTATAAAAACCAACGACCTGGTGTTCTTAGTTTGAAAACCCACCCCTGTTGCTAGCGTATTGGGAAAATCACATCAACACCTTATTTCCAAATATGGCTAAGGATTGGTGTCTTAGTTTTAAACCCACCTAGACCTTTTCTTCCAAGTGAGAAATCAACACGCCACACCAAATCACTGAAAGTAAAGAACTTCATAGTTAGAACCCCCGGACCTCGTGGTTAACGGAGTAATATCACGACACATCTTTAACTTGCTCCGATTATATCAACTTGTCCTGCTTCATTGGCAAAATTCAATATTGCAAAGCATTTTTGGCATTCACATTATCATTCATAGCTTCTTTGGCATTTATCTTTTAAATCACTACAAAATCTCCGCTGTCTTGAAAACATCAGTTTACAAATTTGAAGCTTTTACTGAAAACAACGATTGACTTAGTTGCATTAAATTGAAGGTACGTACAGATTAGGTTATAAAATTCACGTGAGAGAAACCACAAGTTACCACGTATATAAGTTTTTAGAAGAATCTGTGCTTAAAGCACTTCAACTTACTATTTAACTCATATCATATCGCAGTTCCTTCACATTAATAAAAATTCAAAGCACATAGAAATTCGTGAAAGCTTGGCCAACAGAACTATCAAGGGCCTCAAACACGCCTATTCAGTCAAAACATTATTTTATTCTACCCAAAAGAAAAGCAAAACTGCGACAAAACATTTATATTTTTGAAAATTTTCATTTTTTTCATTTTTTGGTAATTTAGGGGTACCAACGGGTTTACAATGGTAATAATGCTGCGGAAACCGAATCAAATCGAAGATTAACCCCCCAAACTAGAACAAAACTTTCGTCCTCGTGTTTTGAAGGTACACATTAATCCTAAGGCCAATTATGAGGTATGCCAAAAATAAAACGTAGTCGATAAGATTAGGAAAACGGATTCCCCAATTAAAGGCTGGAAGATTGAAACTCTTGAGAATGACAAAACAGAAGTCCTCACAATCCCGGCAATCCTGGACAATAACAACAACATGGAAACCAACAGGGTTAATGGAAAACACACAACTATATTACACAACAACACAAAACACTTATTTAACACTACATACTACTACTACTAAACTACTACTGACTAATAAGCTATGATAAGCATGGGGAGTGCCACCCCACTAAGCCGCATGTTTAGGGTCAGCAGATGCTTGACCCATCACAAGGATTTATGGGATCCTCTTGACGAAACAAGTGGAAATTAAATCATTATCGACTTTCAATCAAGTGCACTACGATAAGTATTGAATTTCCTGAAAGTTTCCCACTCCTTTTGAGATCATCCGGCTCAAAGAATGATACTTTTTGAAATGGCCCGGGATCAAAAATATGGTGTCTCATCCCACAGAAGAGAAGAGAAGGCGAATAACCGGAATAAGCAAGAAATTGGAGAAAATGAACCATACACAAAAGCGAAAAATTCACTAGAGGGTATGAAATCTTGGCTTCGCAGGAAGGCAGGTGGGTAAAACATTAGGCACATCTACGGGTGATGTTCTTCCACCACATCAATGGTTGAAATTTCCCGAATTGGGATAAGCAACATAAAAACGAATATCGAAAAGCACGGGAAGGAAATAGAAGTAATGTCACTACGGATATCCGACATCAACCACTCTTCATACCTGGTGGTATTGGATCCCGTCATCAGCAAGAATCAAGCTCAATCTCCTCCATAAGAGAATCATAACCGCAACGGGAGATAGGTATGGAGGGAGAGAATCTACTAGCATTAGAATTGGCTTGAAGAGCATCGGAGTCGAGAAAAGAGTTATCGTAGAGCAAAAACTTTTCGCAAAAACATATAACACCTTTCCGGGTCAAATTCAACATCCCATCAATTTCTGTGGAATTGATTTAGAAGGATGGAGTTCACCGGCGAACATCAGTTGGAAAGAGAATCGATCTAGGAAAGCGAATCAATCGTAAATGTCCGATTTAGCACGGATTCTACAAGATCAATTCAACATCAAAAGAATCAAATTCCCCCTGGGTGGAAATGAATGGATGCCTTCACGCACCTCATCATTAGATTCGATCTTACATTAGTCGACTAGCAATTTCTTCAATCAAGATCAAAGAGAGGATTACGAGAAAACCGATAAAATTCTCTTTGTAAAGTCCGCTCCTACAGGTAAAATGACTCGTGCACAGTAAGGTAAAATCTTCATTGATATCCGAAGAGAGGGTTGTAGAAAGTAAAACCAGATTCCTTTGAAGAATCATCATATGGAGGCAAATCACACTTCATCGTCGGAAAAATCCACGAACTCAATTGGGGTTGGGACAAGGTTTTCTCGACATATAGACTTTATGAATATCGTCCATATTCCGAGATCGCGAAATTGTTGTCAAGATGCCTCATACCCCCAAACTTTAGAGAGTAACGGTGCTCTTTGGTTTGGAGATTCGTGTGATTGCAATGGTAGTAGTCCCGTCAGTCAATCATTATCACAGTATACGATAGGCGATATCCAACCGGAGTATGTATGTACTCCAATAGCTCCGAACACTGTATGAATTTCACAACTGAACAAGTTTGCTAATCCAATCTGCACTTCCTCGGATCTGAGTCGTTCATTAACTTCAAAAAAGATTGTCCCAACAAGCCTTGGCAATAGAACCTTAGGCGTTTTCCCAAAGAATACGATTAAGACTTTTATGAAGAAAGCTTTCAATCGAGTTCATTAGTCCACTTGGGCTTTGCAAAGCTTCCATCTCATAGTTGGAGGAGTTATGATTACGGAAAATTTGCAGGGTTTGAAGTTGTCAAACCGAAAGAATGATAGTTTAGACTCCATCGTTTAACATTCAATAGATCGCATGAGGACGCCCTACAATTTTCAAGCAAAGATTTTTGCTGTTGAAGATTAATCAAATCTGCGGGGAAATTGAAACAATGCTGTCTAATCTGGCACACTGGTATAGATAACTTGGCTTTGAGTTGTACACTCATTGACAATATTGAGTATTTGTTCCCCGCATAAATATGAGCTAAAATCCACGACAAGATTTTGCTTAGAGTGTGTGGGGTTGGTGATACAACTTGGAGATTTGATCAAAAGAGACGTGAGTTGAAAAATCCGATATCTGATTTCCATTTTCCATAAGTACAAACTTTAAGACAAACTCCATCAATGAGAACGGACCAGAACCGTACAGTTGGCACGTGCACAGAATAACAATAAGAGTTAGTTAGCCGTCGGTTTGATCCACAAAATAACCCTCACATTCAAAACAGAGATATGACTCCATCAGAATTAACAAAATAAGAGGGACAAGAAAAGAATTAAACGGCTTAAGAGGAACAAAAGAAGCTATTATTCTTTTTTGTTTTTTTGGATTTATTCACAACAATAATTCCACAATTGGACAAAATCATATAAAGAACTTATGCCCAAATAATCGCTCTTACTTCACGGTAGCTTCTCAGAAAGAAAAAACGCACAGGTGAGCTGAGGAGTAGGAAATAAGCCGACGAAGCATATTTCTCCTTTGGGTCGTACAGTTCCTAGGAACAACCCTCTGTATACCCACTTTATAGTTTGGTTAATCAGAATGAGTGAGCCGTATATTCGTAGTGACACAGAAGCAAGTTTTAAAATCTTAGTTATCGAATTGGGAACTCAGTAGTTCACCGGAACATTATTATGTATAATACCTCAGTGGGAAGACAATAATAATCATTTTGGCGTATTCTACCAATTTTGTGAAATTTTAATTTTTATGGACAATTTTTTTTATATTTTTTGATTTTTTGTGTTTTTTTTTTTTTTTTTTTTTTTTTTTTTTTTTTTTTATATGATATGTAATAACAAAAAAGAAAGAAAAATATTTCTGTGTTTTTTAATATGATATAATTAATAATAAGAACAAGTTCATCTCAAAGTTGGATAGAAAATCTAGCAAATGTCCGTTCCCCAGGCAACGGCGCCCAAAAATTAATTTTCGTTGACGTATATATATAAAATACCATAGGCAAATCCAAACTCTTCACCCTTGAAAAGGGAAAAAGTCCAAGACCCAACTTAGAAAAAAATATATAGAGAATCAATGACGAAAAGATTCCGGACAGAGATAATCCCTCTATTCCCAGGGTATCGTATGTCCCAACGAGGCTGCAATTAAAGCTATCCTGGTTGATGAGAAATTGAATGATGAAGAATTGATGATGGAAACACAGATATAATTACAACTTATAAATTAATTAAATAAAACTTAATTTTATTCTACGTGAAAGACAAGCAAAGGAAATGGGATCTTAAAAACAACGGAAACAAAAATTAGTTATATGGATAGAACATAACTACTTGAAGCATAATAAATAAATGTAAATCCTAAAATAAATCTATACAAAAATACGGGGAACAAAATAAGGTACGGGAAAATCCTAAATTACTAAAAATTAAGAAAATAAAGCTAAATTAAATTAAAAAACAAAATAAATTCTAATTTAACTTAATTTGAAAAATAAAAAAAAACAAGAACTATAAACTAGGTCGTTTGAATGTAAAAACCACGAATAGAACTTAAAGACGCACCCGTAAAACTGGTCCTAAGACTGATATTATAAGAAAAATAATGCTTACACTAAATTTATATTTTTCCTAGACACTAAATACAAAAGAAAATTTTAATAAAAAGAAAAATAATTTTTTATTAATTATTTGGATTTTTTGTAAAAATTTTTTAAAGATTTATAACTAGATTAAAACGTAATGGAAAATAGAAAAAGACAAAAATTAAAAGTTATAAAATCTGAAAATATAAAATTACAAAAAGAAAAGTTAAACAATATCTATAAATATAAAAAGCCGCAAATTTTAACTGTAAATAATTAAAAGTAATTAAACTAATTAGATTTTTAACCTAAATATAATTAAATAAATAACTAAAACTTAACTGCAGTAAATACAAAAGGACAACAAAGACAAGGTACAAGGACTACAGTGAAAAATTACCCATAACAAGAATGTCTTAACAGTGCTAACTAAAATTTAGAAATTACAAAAACAGTCCCTGAGTTGGACCCCGATGTGCAAAGAGGGTCCAAGTGGCTTATTAGCCAAAAGTCAAAAAAGAAAACTTGTAGAGGGGCTTATGGTAATCATTTTTCATAAAAAGCACAATTCAGAAATCCAACAAATAAGCCAAAATTTAAGCTTTTTTAATGACAGCAGGTTTCTAAAAGCTTATGGCTTATCTTCACATATCTTTTTTAGGATTTAAAGCTACAAATTAAGCTACAAACTATGGGAGTAAGCTACTTAAGCTAAGGGTGTCCTAATTAAGCTATAGTCTCTAAAATAAGCCCTAAAATAAGCTGGAATAGAAATAAGCTATACTAAACAGTTTTATATATATAAGATAGAGCAGAACAAGAAGGGACTTTAACGCACTAAATAAAGCTATCAAAATGAACTAACAAAGAGCAAATAAGCTAGCTAAACCTAGAAGTGATACCTATAAGCTATAATAAGAAAGCAATAAGATCCTATGGTTATGTTTAAAATAAGCTAGAAAAATGGGGCTTAAAATGGTGCTCAGCACCAGGGGAGGGTAAAAAAAGCCTTAAGGGTCCTTTTTTGGCTTATCCAATAAGCTCTCAAGGGCTTTTTAGCCAAAACCAAACCAAAGACAGATGTAAAAGGGGTATAGTTCAGCTTATTTTCAAAATTTGAACTAATAAGGCACACTTAAACCTGCTGATATTGAGCCTTAAAATGAAGGGCTTTTTACAAAGAAAAATCATTGACACACTTGCACAGATTTTAATTGTTTACTTCTGGATATTTTGAAATACATAGCACAGGGGGTCTTTTAAAAGCTAACCTATGACGAAAAAAGCACAAGATTGTGTGCTTAAGCTGTGTAAACAGCTTAAGCTGTTTACACAATAATTGCTTAATGGCTTTTCTGACATTTTTAAATCACAAGAGTCCCTTAAAAAAACTAATTTTTAACTAAAAACTTTTGATTAACTAATCTAAATGAGCCCACACACTCAGCCAAGAGTGGCTGAGTGCATTTGACCCATAACTAACCCCAAATGACCCATTTTGCAGACAGAACCAAACACCCCTTTAATTCTATAAAAAGCCGATTTTTCACATGATTTTAGTGCAATGAAAGCTTAGAAAATGTAATTATAAAAAGTGAGTGGTATAATCACTATAACCAACAAAGCTCTTACATAAGTATTAAAAAAATAAACAGAATTAAAAGGCTTATATTAAATCTTTAAATTTCGACAGTGCAAATTTCAATTTGTTCAAAGAAAAACTCTTAACTTTCATTAAAATTTAAGATATTACAACATAAACTTTTTAAAATACAACTGAAGTACAATAATGCTTTAAAAGAAATACTTAAATTAAAATTACAAATAAAAAAACATTGTTGTAAGTTGCTCGGACATGGTCTTTTCTCGTCTTTATAGAGGCTCTTAGCCTTCACTTATGTGATGGGAATTGTTGCTGGAGAGTTTAATGTCCCCCCAATCAATCTAACGCCTTGGATTGCCTTGCAACATGTCTCACCATGATGGGGGGTGTATACGCGGGTTGAGTGTTTTGCCAGGGAGAGGATATATTAGTGGCAAAGGGTGTGGTGAAAGGTGAGGGGTGAGCTGGGAGAGGTACTTCTAAGAAGGTGGTTTGGAGCTGAAAACTATTGGGGTAGAGGTGGTAATCGAGTTTTGGCGCGGTACGGGGGTAGTAGTACCAAGGTGTTTGAGGTTTACAAATAAGTTTGGAAGTAGACGCAAAACTAGTCCCTCTACAACTTCTCTCTTTTTTTTTCATTTCTTATTTGGCCGGTTTTTAGTTATTAATGCTGAGATGGGAAAGTGGCAATTAACTGCCCTTCTGGTTTTTATAACAAAAGATACATAAAAAGAGGGTTTAGGGTAATTCCACAAATGGTCCCCTCAGTTTTAACTTAAAGAAAAAAAAGAAGGTTTTAAGCAATTGCAAAACTAGCCCTTGTGTTTATATTCCTAATTTTCTATATAAGAACAACTTCAAAACTTGGCCAATTCCTAGGACCCTAAAGATTTTATAAAAACTGGATTTTAGGCCTTGTTATAGGGCTATGTAGGGCTTGTAATTTGAGCCCATTGGGATCTGGGTTTGGTCCCAATTAGGTTACAGGTCTTGGGTTTATTGGGCTTTTTCACGCCAAAGAAAAGGTTATGGAGTGTTTAGAGTGAACAAAGGCTGAGATTGGCTGTTCAAGAGCTAAGATCGGGCCTTCAATAGTTCTTCACAGTTCTATGTCAAATGCAGCACAAATGGGCTGTTGTAATATGATGATAGGCCTATTTTGGTCCTTCACAGTCTTACATAATACAAACTATTGGGCTTTCCCGCCCATCAGAATGGGTTAAGATTGCATTAATAGTAATTCTGTCAGATCCGCTCCGGTTTGAAACTGCTGATTCTCATATGACTCTTACTTTGACATTGTTTAGGACTTTGCCTTGATTTTGCACAGTCTTTTCCATATCCATCTCAGTTTTGTCATTTGGCTTCTGGTTTTCCTGTCATTGTTGTTGATATCCACTTCGCACAAATACAAATGCAAAACAAAAAACATATACGTTGGCAGATTAATGTCTGTTTTTTGGTCCTTTAAGCTCGTTTCCAGAGGTAAAAGATATGTTTAATTAAGCCTTATCATAGTCCAGATCTAACCCTTCATCCGCAAGAAAAAACCATAATCATCTATAAATAGAAATAGATTGTGTGAACATACCGGGTGTACCAACGCCCATAATCAGCCATCGCTGTCGTTCACTTCAGCAATTCCTTCAACCGTTTTTGCTGAGCAACATACGCATCTGACCGAGCATCCATATCCCTTACAATCCAGCTCTACCACTTGGAAATACCTTACAATCAACTGTATCATGAAAGATTAATAACTCAGTGTGTCTAAATCTTCCTCCACAGCAGCAACACAAAAGCAGCCTCCATTACTGTCCTCTCTATACCCGAATAGTTTCACTATGCTACGTGTAGCTCCTCTCACGTGCCTAACTGATATTCCAATCAATTCCCTTGTAGTTTGTAACTCTAGTAAACCAGCTCCTTGATATTAAAAAACCTCAACACCAAGAACTTTTGTTGTCAAGAACCTGGTAGCCCAAACAAAATAGAACCCTCCTGTTCCTTCCAGAAAAACCAACAACAAAGACCTCTTCTTGATCGATCCTAGTTAACCAGAGAACCCGCGAACCTGAGCTCTGATACCACTTGTAGGATTCGATCACCCTACAACCTGGTTACTAGTGCGGAATAAATCCGATCTTGAAGACGAACACACCCCAGCAGATTATGTATGACAGAAAAGAAAATGATGCACAAGAATATAACCCTCAATATTATATGTTTATTGAGTAAGGAAAAGAATGAAGTACAAACCCCTCCCCCTCACCTCCTTTTATAGAGATGAGGGAGAGAACAAACAGGTTGAAAGAATTAATGTGTGTGAAACCCTTCCCCCCTCACCTCCTTTTATAGAGATGAGGGGGAGGATGGGCTTGGGCCGTAGAGAAACCCAATAACCTTAATATGTCTATAATTAGAGCTAAATTTACACTAAACCCCCTAACCTATTGACTAAAGTGAATACTATATCTAATAGAGTCTAGTCTCAACCTTTTCCTATGTCGTTTAATTGTTGGAATTGAAAAAAGCTTTAATGGCTCGTGGTTGTTAGTTTGTGAAAGATACATGTTAGTCTTTTAAGCCTTTGGTGACAATGTCAATCTACTTTGGTTTCGAATAACAATATGGAGTCGTTTGGTGTAATATTAGTGTTTGTATTATGCTTGCACATGCTTAATTGTTGCTTGATATTGGTTTTAGTTAATAGCTGGTATCTGTTAAAATTTGTATTTGTCGGAGTGTGAGCTTGACAAGCTTCATAACAGAACCAGAAACTTGTTTTATAGTCCCTGCACAAGTGTCCTTTGAGCAGGTAACTAAAACTAAGTCTGATTGGTGTACAAAGATCACAAGGTTGGTATAGTTTTAATGGTTTCGTTATGACAAATGAAATCAGTCAAACTGGCATTGGCTCATGTGAGTGTCGGATTAAGTGAGCGTTGTTTGCTGGTGCAAGTTGGGTTCACATGGTTAACAGCATTAGATATGATGGGCCAACTTAAAGCGAATCGACTTTTGTCACCTCGTTCTTATTGAGAAAGCCAAAGAAAACACTTCTGATATCAATGCATCCGAACAAAAAAACATAAAAAACAATACATGAAGTACAATATGATATTCAATGTAAAATAGAGTTGATTTGTTATTTTATTAATCACATGTGATTTATGAAAACCAATCATACGTGATTTTTTAAAGGTATATAAATTTCAGCATTAAAGAAACTCGAAAAAAAAGTCTGCTGAAAGTATGGCAGAACTCAGAGAGACGTTAGAGCATGAGAAAGCAAATATTGAGAGTTGAGACCAATATAGCTCATATGGATCGAGTTATGACACCAATGGTGTGCCACATGCCATATATGCATGAGCAAGATCAAATGCAAATCAAAAGTGGGAAATAAGGGATAGTCGATAGCTGTTAAGTGCTCACATCGAACATAGGAAATCAAAGACTTCTGGCATTATGTCAAAGATGTGCCGCATTCAATTGCAGAGCTTCCTGCAACAAAGAGGTCCCAGATTGAAAAATCTTTTTCTAGGTTGTGCACTATAACAACCCAGAATTTTCATCAAATTCAAAATCAACCTATTTTACTATGATCATAATTGTACGGGTAAATTTTTTCACTTTATTACATTACTTGCATTACCAATATCTCAATATGCAATGTAACTTGCATAACTGAAGTTAACGAGCTCACACAACCTACCTATGGCAATCCTATCTTCATATATGTCAAGCAAACATCATAACATGTCAAGTCAATATC